>SCLH01000894.1:378158-390671 GCA_004367855.1 Oikopleura vanhoeffeni
TGATCGAATATACTTCCTGCTATCCAAATCATCTAAATCAAACCTGGTATAAAAGGTTTTTAATATATCTAAAACAAAATACTACATATTTCTAAAATTCTTAAAAAGTGTAAAATGAATCCAATTAATATGACAACCATATATCCGAGATCAGCACCCAAAAAAACTGGTTGTAACTAAAGTCAACCGGGCGTTAATCTTGATAAATAAACAATTTTTGGACCGAAACGGGCATCCTTTTTCCCCAACTTTTACGTTTTTTTAAACAAAAAACGAAATTTAAGAAGCCATAAAAATCATAAATTTGAAATCCTTTTTATACAAATTGTGTTAATTTCACTAATAAGTACGTGAACCAAAAACTCACCTGATCGGCATTTTTGAATAATTAAATACTCGAAAAAGACGCTATATTTTGATCACCGGTTGACCGATCAAGAAAAAATTCATTTTTTTTCAATTTGGGGTATATATTTGTCACCAAGAAGTTTCAAACAACCACCAGTATTTCATAAGGTCGATTTATAACGTGGACACGCTGAGAATATGAAATATAAAGTTGAATTAACCACGAAATAATAGTTATTACCCAATAATGTGTAATACGATGTTTCTTTGAATCGATCCCTAATTAAAGAAAGTTTTAATCAATCAAAATTAACTAATGTGACCCATGATAAAATTTGTTGAAACTTGTCACACACATGAAAGATTCAATTGTCAGAAAAAAATTTAACTCATGAAATGTAAATTTGCCCAAATAGCAAGGTCATTTTCAAATTTGAACTCTCGGTGTCATATCATAAAATTTGCTAAGTAGCTTTACAGTACAAGCATGATAGTAATTATACTATAGCCTAATTAGTAAAGCTATTACTCATCGTCTCCGACAATTATACGACTTTCTGAAGTATTTACTAAAAATTTGATTTCGGAATTTCATGCATTAAATTTTTTTTATTCAATTTCGTAGGTGTGTATTTTTATGGATATTAAATCATTTTTTTTATAATTATCCAACAACAAGTTTTTCATGATAATGAGGTGATATCGAATGATACAAATCATATTTAGAATTCGCCACACTGTGGCGGCCACGAAACTGAAGAGGAAATTTGAAATTTGAACTATTGGTGTCATTTTACAAAAAATTGTTACCTGAAAATATTCGCTGACAACTTGAGTGTCTTGGTTATGAATGAACTTTTAAGGACCTACGGATCTAGAAATAACGAGGTTTTAAATGTGGAGCTGAATGCTCGATATCGAAATTTCGCAGGTCATATTACAAAATCAAATATTATTTTTATATGTTTTGAAATCGTCATAAAATTTCTTATCATATGACATGTGATATGACTCTATAGGGGTCATTTTTGTAATTTGACTTCTTTGGGCGCATATACATCAATTTGACCCTGAAAATATTTTGCTGAAAAAATTCAAGCGTCTTGGTGCCTGGAATAAACTCGTTGGGGCTTACGGATCTCGAAATATCGAGGTTTGGAATCTTAGGGGCCGAAATCCTCAATATCGACATCTCGGGGTCAATTACAGAATCAGAAAAAAAATAAATTTTATATTTTTGAAATCCTCGTGAATTTTCTTTCATATGCAATGTAATATGACCCCATACGGGTCATTTTTGTATTTTGACCCTTTTGGGGTCATATTACAAATTTGACCCCAAAATATGTTCAAAATTCTAAAGCCGAATGGTAAAAAAATTCATAGTCATATCATATCTAATGATGAGAAACCGACAATTAAGATTTAACCGGTATTTTTCGTATACCGGTTATCCGATTCGCCAAAAACCTTCGTCCCGTCGCGTATCGAAACCTTTTAAATCACGTTTTTTTGAAATTTTTGAAAATCGGTTCATCCATCTCTGAGAAAACTCGTGCAAACTAAATCACAAAAACGGTTCCGCTGAAAAAAAACCCGCCATAGGATGACAATGGTTTTCTGCATTTGAACCGTTGGAAAAAAATATACGGCAGAAGAATTTTTGGCTTCCTAGTTGATCACGTGACCGAAAATCAGTCAATGCGAAATTACATGGAAAGACCGAAAAAACGGATTCTTGCGAAATTAACCGGTGAACCGGTATCAGCCGAGAAAAAATAAAATGTTTCTACTATATACAAATTCGGTTTAAAATTCCACAGATGCAAAAACACCGTTTGTCGCTATCTAGTCTGGTTCTCTCAGAACAGATACCCTTTAAATTAGCCCAACCCGAAAAAAACCGCATTTTGTTGCCCAAGTAAATTTGTGGCGCCCAAACTTTCCGCGTTTTTCCATATTGTGTTCAAAGTATTTTTATTCAAAATTAAATTTAAAAACGGTTCTATAATTTGAAAACTAAACATCAAAATATCGACGTAAATTAATTTCGTAAATTAATTAATCGACGTAAACCGTTCTCTTCAATGTTCGCCTGGCTTACGCTTGAGCTTTCTTTAATGCCCAGATCTAGGCTAGTTTTTTTAAACGTAGGTTCAAATGTTACGTTTAATTCCAGCTTATGATGACGTTGAACGAAAAACTCGTGAAATGGTTGAACCAGCTGATGCTAAAAGAAGACTCGTTCCAGATGAAGAACGAAAATCTCTTTCTCAACTTTATGAAGATGAATTTTTACAGGTGAATATTTTTAATGGAATTTGCACCTTTTTGTATTAATTTTGAAGTCAGAAAAATTTAAATTATACGTAATTTCGAGATTAAAGATTATTTTAAAGTGTATTTGATATATTTTTATTCAGACTGGAAAAGATTTGGATGAAGATGCAGACAGGAAAAAGATTAAAGAAGATATGTCAAAATTATTCGCCCAACTCGATTTTCTCACTTATGATACAGTTGTTAATCAAAAAGAGGTATGTATAAAATTGCTTGTATAAAATAACATGATGAATTTGATCATATCTGAAAAATTGGGGGTAAAGTAAAATGCGTTCCGCGAATAATTTTCGAAAAATGATGAAACTGCGATACGAATTCAACAGGTACCCAAATAAACCTACACTTTTCGACCTGATAATTTACAAACGAACTGGAAATTTTTCGATTACAACGTCTTTTTGAAGTTCAGCTATATTTTTGTTGTTGCTAAATAATTACTTCACGGTCACAGTAAAAACCAGCCTAATCAATTTCTCAAAAAGACTTGATTTGGATAAAAAATGTGGTTTGAAAATAAATATGACTTTAAACGGACAAGGTAAAGGTTTTCACCGGTCCGTTTGAAGTCCGCTTTTTGAAATAACGCTTGCTTTTTTTGAAAGCAAGCGTACAACTCCCAGAACAACATGACACTGCAGAGCCGGATTTTTCGATTTCCGGTTTTTACCGGACATTTACCAAAAATTACCGTTTTTCGACAAAAAAACATCAAAGATTACCGGTATATAAAATCGGAAATAAAAAACGGCTCTGACTCGTAGCTTGAAAAATTATCGTATGACATAAAATTTCAAAATGATCGTTAATACCAGTAACGATCTAACCAAAGTGAAATACCATTCTAAAAAAATTTACCGTAGGTACCCAGTAGTATTATATTCAACAGTGGGTCTGTTTAAAGTTAGGAAAATCAAATTTAGCAAAAGATGCAATGAATATTTACAAATAATTGTATCTCAAGTTTGGCTAGATAGGACCCGTATAATATAGACAAAACGACAGAAATGTTTGGCCATTTTCGAAAAGTTTGCTCGAATATAATGACAAAAAACATTTATAATTGTAGTAGGGGGAAAAAATTGACGAATATGACTTTAATAATGTAGTGAATTTTTTTTGGATTTTTTTATTCTTCGTTTTGTGGCTATTTACCTTTTTTTTTATGGACAGAACGAACGTTTCACATGGAAAACGACAAAATATTGCCTGTCTTATAACAACATGACAGTATTTTAAATCATCATCAACCTGTGGAAATATCCAAATAGTTCTAAAAAGTACTAAGATTTAGACCCGGGATCATTCATTTTCTGTTTTTTACTTTAGCTTTTTTAACGCGGGATTTTCTATATAAAAAGCTGCTTCTTTTATGCGTTTCCCAAGTTATAATTAACAATAATAAGGCGCCTCAAATCATCCGTGTTCAATTGTCCAAAAATACTTCAAAATACTTCCTTGGTAATATGGACTGTGGCAATATATGATCTAATAATAAAATTTGTTGAGTGCAAAAAAAGGTCTCTATATTTTTTGGTTCATAACAAACTGTTTTGAGATATTTATGAAAACATCTTTTTTCAGAAAATTTTTGCACAATCGTATTTCCACAATAAATATTTAAAAATTTAGTTTGAAATCAAGGTTATTCGGATGCTCCCGCGCTGCAATCTGAAGAACGTGTCTATCCCTTTTATCCGCTTCTCCTCCCTTGTCCTGAAGAGTCAGCGGAAAATCCCGAGGTCAATTTTATGGACAAATCGAAAGATTGCTACTGATATCAACGAGATGCCGACGAGTTAAATCTAATCAAGGCTAAAAAGTGCTTGGAAAAGAAGTCACCTTCAAAAAGCCTAAATAATACTGAAGGGACTTCGACCAATTGATGGGGTCAAGGTCAAATGGGCTAAACTCGGCAAAGGTATTTAAGACGCTGCAGGAATGAGCAAGAAAATGGACTTGACGGCAAAGGCGAAAAGTAAGCGAAAAGTTAAAGATTCGGAGATGAGGAAAGAGGATCGTTTAAATTGTGATTATTTAGAGGCAAATGAATGAGTAATAAAGACTTGAAAAAGTTCTTGAAACTGAAAATCAACTTTAATATTTAATGCATTCCGCATAGACAAAATATACAGTAGAGTTCTCTATAAAACGGACCTTAAGACGCACCTTTTTTTCAAAAGTTTGCCCCCATGATTTTTAGGACGTAGACAATTTCTGAAGTTTTGCAGCGCATAAGGACGCACTTTTTTTCCATATAAATAAGAGCCCTTATGATGCTTAACCAGGCGGTAGTATTTTTGCTTGCACTTTTTTTACAAAAATCGTGCATAATATCGATGTTTTTACCTGTGAAATTTTATTAATTATTCAAAAATTGATTTGCTCTTTATGATTCTCCATTTTCTCTGACGAATGGCCAGTGAGAGTGCCAATGAGAAAAGCCGGTAATATCAGTCAATGAGGGTCCGAGTTGCGTGGTTAAATTCAATACCCGAAATTTCTACTTTCGGGCTCCCCGGGTCCTAGTCTAACCCTTTCAAGATAGGTTATGATTAGTGTACACTAAATTAAAGTGTACACTGGACACAAGTTTCCCTAAACCTCTGGTTAACCCTCACTGCTATTGTGCTTTTAGTAATTATTGTTAGAGTTTAGTCGTGCATTTGACAGATACGATATATCGAAGATCCTGCTATGTAATTTTATCTTGAGCGTTCAATTTGTAAAGTGCCAATCAAAATCGCGGGATTCTGAATTGAGTCGACATCGGTATTATGATTGACATGCTGAACAGTGATGACGCTCAAATAAAATTAACTAGGCAGAATCTGATATGCTTTGATGAAAAACTTTTACTGGGTTATATGGATTACCGGACTCAGAGTACAAATCCTAAATATGATGATACAAACAACGCAAGATATTAGCACACATAAACCGTTGATTGCGGAATAGTGATTTCATTGGTCGGTTGAGAAAGGATCAACCAATCAAATGATCCGATTTTGCTTATTTTCAAATATTTAGGATTGTACTCTGAGGTCCGGTATCCATATAATATATCTCTCAATATCCTTATCACACTTTATTAATGCGCCCTACTACTGAAAAACACACATACGTTCTAATCAGGGTGGATAAAAAAGTGTGAAAGGATATTTCATAAAGTAATTTTCATAATCCAGGCTTTTGTAATTACAGAATTGTTCGATATTATTGTTTTTTAAGAAAATTTTGAGTTCGCCATTAAACTTATCGAATTCGACAAATTATGGGAAAATTTTTGAAAAACAATTCGAACAGTATAAAAAATGCATTATTTTTTGTTCAATTTCTTCCATAAACGAAAACACTCTTCAAAATGGGCACTTTAACTTTCGCGTAGTTTACCAATATTTTTTATATGCTTTTGAAAATCATATGACTGATTTTGTGATTTTTGGTCAAAAATAATGGAAATATGTGAAATTTTGTTCATTCTTGTTTGAATTTCAAACTGATTTTTCTGGAATCACAAGCTTGAAAATAAAGAGAAGGCACCCTTGACTTTATTCAAATATGTCCTCGTTTTGTTTTTTGCTTCTGTTATACTCTCAATCATAATTTTGCAAAGAAAACTACGGTTTGGGGAAACCGATCGAAGCTCTTTATCCAGAATTAAAAAAATATCTTTGACTAAACTTGCCAAATGGTAAGCCGATTTCCACCCGTAATTTTTTTTCATTTAATCGCATGAAAAAAATTTTCTTTCGATGTGCTAAAATTTCGAACATTTTCAAATTTTTCGATTTTCAACGAGAAATCGTATAAAAAAAAATTAATTAAATATTTTGGTGGTCGATATCGTTTTTTACGGTTTCTAATTAATAAAAATAATTCTACTTCAATAAGACACCTTCGAGCAAAGCGCGTTTTTTAGTGTTTTTTCAAAAGACATTTATTAAAGAAGAAATAATAGATGTGAGAAAAATCATATAAATCGAAGTAAGCTCAAAACTGGCACTTTCGTTCGAAAAGTTTTATCCGGAATTTAAAAGTGGCAAGAAGTTCTCACAAGAGAAAAAAAATTGAAAAAGTGAATCTGTCAAAGCAACGACCTCCCTTAAATCAAAAAAATTTTTTACAATATCGCTGAATTACCAAAAAAAAACTTCACGCAATTTCCCAATTTTAGCTAAAATACTCCAAGTTCCAATATCGCGGATCGCCAATATTTGGCTAAAATTTCGGATGCCCCTGTTTGATTTCAATTTTTTCTGAAATATTTATCTTTGCCAACTGTTTTTCAAAAAGTAATAATTTTTAGAAATAATTACCTTTTAAAAATGGCGAAAGCTCGCCAATGATGAAGGTAAATAAAGATACATTTAAGATTGTACAACGATGAGGTGCCACTTCCACACTCCTTTTTCATTATTTTTCATCCTAATTTATTGTTTTACTTCTGATTCGGGCAGCTGAGCTCGTACCCACGAACGAGGTGGAAAGTAAGAACAAAACTTGATTAAATATATACTGTCATGTTTGGCTAAAGGACACCGTATATATGGACAAAACGATGAATTTGGCCATTTTTGGCCAATTTTGAAAAGTTTGCTTCGTAATATATGACCAAAACAACACTTTATAATTGTATTAGGGGAAAAATTGACGAATAATGACTAATAATGTAGGAATTTTTTTTTGGAGTTTTTTTATTCTTCGTTTTAGTCTATTTAGCCTGGAATGAAGGCCGGTTATCCATTATCAAAAATCGCTTTAGTTTCTCCTGATTCGTGTTTGTGATGGTGAAAAATTAATTAAGGACATGGATTTGATGAATACTGATCATATCCTTAGGTAGCTTTTTTTAAAGGAACCCACCCTTGTGAGTAATAATCGGAAGTATACAAGATATGACGAACGGTTTTCTTTATTGGTAATACCAGTAAAATTGTGACTGGAAAAATTTAGTTTTTTTTCAAGTCAATCGGTTCGGTAATTGACCGTCGAAACGGTAAAATCGGTTTTTATACAGAATCCACCAACAAGAAAGTTGTTGAAAGTATACTTTTAGGATAGTTTTTCAGAGAAACTTTTATTTTGCAATAAATTTTGATATTTGACACACTAGGGGGTCAAATTACACTTTTTTTAATCTTTTAACAAATAGAGTCTTAATATGGCAATAATACTCCTGGGTAGTTTTTCAGAGATTTTTGACCAATAAGTTTTGATATTTGACAACCCGTGGTCAAATACACTTTTTCTATATTGATAAAAATATGTGTTTTTATGAAATATTCTTTCTTGGGTAGATTTTTAAGAAAATTGTGTTGACATAGTGTGTTTTGAATTTGAACAACCACTTAGGACAATTAACTTTTTCAATATATATAAAAACATGGTTTTTAATATGGCAATATACTCCTGTGGATATTTCAGATAAGATTTTTTTGGATCATATGTTTTTTATTTTGACACCCCTTAGGCGTTCAAATTACACTTTTTCAATTGTATAACTAATCATGGGGTTTAATATGGCAATAACTTTTGCGAGAAGTTTTTCCACGCGAAATTTGTGACAATATCTCTATTTGCCATTGAATTCCAGACGCAAATTACAAATTTTGGCAATATTTGTAACATTATAAAACCGTTTGAGAAAGTGGATAAATATTTTTAATTTGGAGGCAATAGTGTTATTTTTTATCAAGCGAAAAATATTTTAGTAAGTGTATAATTGATAATAATTCATCGCGGATAAATGGTTTTGAATCAGGTATATACTTTTTCGTTTGCGCGGTGATGGACCAAATTATGTCCGCTCGATAATGGCATACGAAAATGATATTTGTCTAAATTTAAAATATAACAGTTTTTTTTATTCTGGCTTCAATGTATGAAGTTTCAGCCTCTAGATTTTGGAAATTATCAATGTTTTTCAATATTTCAAAAGGGTGAAGGTGCAGGAAGTGATTTGACACGAAAGACCCTGTCAAATGTCAAAAAATATGCCAAAATTTTTTCTTTAAATAACACTCAATAAAAGTATATTGCCATATAAATAACATGCACAGAAGTTAATTAAACAAAAAGTGTTATTTGACACCCAAACGTCAATAAATATTGCCAAAAAATTTCTTCCAAAAACTATCCTCAAAATGAATTTTCATGTTAAAAACCTGCATCAGAAACTTAATAAAAGAAAAGTTTGTAATTGACACCAATTCGAAAAAAAACCTCCTCTGAAAAATATCCCCGAAAAAGTATATCTAATTATAAATAATCCTTCAGTGTGAGTAACAGAAAATGTAAATTTGACACACATGTCAGTTGTCACAAATGATACTTGGTCATTAACAAACATCATTGCAGTCAACCAAAAAATGTTAAATATTAAAAATTAATGATAAAAACTGAAAAAAATCAGAAAATTATGAGAAGATAGATAAGTTGTTAAGGGAAATATGTTTCACTTCCAGTATTACAAAAATAAAACACAACTCGCCGAAGCATATAAGGGAATTAATATTCGTATTAAATTAAAGAGAATGAGCTCCAAATCTGCCAGCCCGAAAAGAAGGGATTTGATTTATATTATAAATTTTTAGAAAATCAGTCCGAATCGGTCGAAGGCGATAGAAGAAATTTATGTTTTCTTATTAATTTAAGAAATTTTTCAGAAAATTTGTAAATTTCATAAAATTTTGTCAAAGTTCTCGAAAATATTGATAGATTTCATTAAAATTTAACAGAGTTTAAAGCATTTTTTAAATATTTAACTATTTCTAAAATTTGCACAATTTTCATTCCAATTGATAATTTTTCTTTAAAATTTTTTAACAATTTCTAAAATTGCCAATTTTTTAACAATGAATAATTCCTTTAAATTATTGTTTTTAATTGAGATTGTTAAAATTTGAAAGTTCTTCATCATTGACAATTTTTATTAGTTATTTAACAAAATTTTATAATTTTTTATTATAATGATATTTCTAATATTTCTTAAAAAATTTGTCATAATTAAGGAAATTTGTCAGATTTCAAGAGATTTGTCCAATCTTTTTTGAATAAAGAAAAATTTATTATATTTATAAACATTTTAAAATTTTTAAGTAAAATATACGATATTCTAAAATTTCTAAAATTATCCAATTTTGAAGAATGTTCAAATTTCAAAACAGTTCTATTTCAATTAAAAAAATAAAAATTTTGACATACTTTAAAGTAAAATTAAACAAATATATGAAATTTTTGTCATATTTTTAAATAAATAATTAAAAAAAATGTCAATTTTTATTTAATTTGAACAAAAATTGAAATTTTATTTTTTTTATTTTTCAAAAAAATTTGGTAATAGATTTTATGATATCGAAAAATCTTAAAAATTTATTCATTTAATGGAAATTTTCTTTCAAGTCTATGAGATAATTTAAAGAAATTTTTGAAATTTTAAAGAAATGAAAATTACAAATCGAAGAATTTTGTTAAATTTTAGCCTTTAAAATTATGAAGCTTGAAACGAATTTTCGAATTTTTTAATTGAATAACAAAATTGTTACTATAGCGGCCTTCTACCCAGTTTCGTAATTTATTCTTGATTTGAGATTTGTCCTTACCAAAGAACAAAATAAAACACGCTTTTATATAAAAGTGATCCGAAACTGGACCGTAAAAATCTGTTTAGCTTTTTTACTCCGAGTGTGGCCTCGCTGAAATCGACGAAAATTACCGGTTTAAAAAAAATTATGTATTTTCGAATTGTTTTGGTAGTTACTGTATGTGTGACAAATTCTCAGGTGTATAACTTTTTTGGTCGGAACTTTTCTCTATATGTTGTGGAATAACGGCTCATAGCTGTATGAACAGAAGATAATATCATGCATCTGGATTTTTTTAATCAAAATAACTAAAAGTCAATTTTCACAATTTGTTTATATTCTTCATAAAAATTTCAAGATGGAAATATTTTGTGGTTCTGTAAACACGTAACTTATGAATTTGGAGTGAAAGCTACATTTACATGGTATTAATAAAAAATGATTCAATGTAAGTTCCGATTTTTTTTGTCATCAAAAACTTTGAAAAAAATCCCATATTTCGAATAATTTTGTCATGTTTTATCATTTATTTTTAATATTTTAACGATTTTGGGGTTCTGGATGTGAATTTCGTCTGCACATGAACAGTTTATTTTTCGCAGGAAGTTGTAGAATTCAGAAAATGAAAAATCAATTTTTTTCAGCACTTGGAGCATGTCCCGAAAGAAAGCGAACTCCAAATTCAATGCAACTTGGCATACACCTTATTGACCTTCTCCAAACGTCTCAATCACAAAATTAGAACGTCATTTCCGTGTTATATTCAGTTTTATCAGTCCGTTACTATTTTGGCATTTTAGACACCAGGGTAAAATTCGAAATTCCATTAAACCATTTTTTGCTCCAAATGACTTTAATCCAGATGAAGAACTTAAAATCCTAGTTTTGAACTTGTTTCGACCAAAATCTGACGGTGATACTATACCGCAGTCAAATTGATTAAAAGAAAAAGCCGAACAATTCAGAAAATGACCGAACCGACAAATTGCATTAACCACTCTATATTTCTCTTATATTACGCGAAACATGAATCAACTTTTAAAAAGTAATCAGTCACTGGGTGATGTTGATTTTACAGAAAAAAATTGTTTTCAAAAAATAATTTAATTTTTCTTGAAAATATATATTTATTTTGAAAAAAAAATAACAAGCTGAACTGATACCCTCAATCTTTTTTGAGAGGTGTCCCTAAGTCGTGCGCCATTTAGCTTGCGTTTTACTCTCTAGCGTATTTTCGATTTTTAAGAGATTTTTAGTGAAAATTTTTTTATAATGACACAAGACACGTTCACAATGAAAGAAGAAAAAATTTGCCTGTCCTTATAGCCAAACAGACAGATAATAACATGCTGATAGCGATCAGGCATATATCCGTTCACTGAGAAAAAAAGATAGCAACTTAAAACAACAGTTCTGGCATTTTTGTGGTTAATTTCCCTAAACAAAGAATCGAAAATTGTATTGATTACGTCCAATTATGCTTAGTCATTTATGGTGTATTTCCACGAAATAATTCGAAAAAATTTTGTGTTCGTCAGCATAGGAAAGAGGGAGAATAAGGGAAGTAACGTTCTCCTCTTCCTTCCCGGAAGGGAAGGAATTCCAGAGAGGCCAAGGAAGGAAGTGATGAAATTGAAAGGCTGGGGATGAAGGGGAAAGTTTTTGGAATTAGCATGAGATATTTTTAAAATATGTTTTTAGATATTATACTCTAAATAGCAACGTGATTATATTATTTTAACAGGAAACAAGTTACATTTTGTACTCAATTTGTGAAAAATGTATGTTGATGAATAGCATGAATTGATAGTTCATTGAAAATTCAAGAAACCGAAGCCTTCCCTTTTTCGGTCTCCCGGAATCGAGAGGACATTTTCAAGGGAATCGGGGAACGCGCTAGGAAGGAAGAGAAAGTCTGGGAAGTTCCTTCCTAGCCTGTTATGTCCAATATGGCAGTCAATTTGGTATATATTTCCACCGAAATAAAGTGAAAAATTTTCACTTGTTAGTCCAATTATGTTTATGTAATTTTTCGAGCTTTGCCCGCGTCTTAGGCGCAGAAGCTGAAATCGGCGGTCCTTATAGAAAACTCTCTTAGTGTTCTTAAAGCAAAATTCAAAAAGCTTAAGATACCTGGGTGCTACGAAAAAAATAATGGGTTGTGATGTTAATAATACCGATGTAAAATGTTTTTGATTCGTATGAAAAGGGCATGGTTTTTCGTTTATGCGCTCGGAAG
>SCLH01000894.1:390692-402212 GCA_004367855.1 Oikopleura vanhoeffeni
AAATCACATGTCATATGATAAGAAATTTATGACGATTAACATATAAAAATTAATATTGATTTGTAATATGACCAATTCGATATCGAGCATTCAGCTCCACATTTAAAACATCGTTATTCCTAGATCGTAGGTCCTTAAAAGTTCAATTCATAACCATAAGACACCAAGTTGAGCGAATAATTTCAGTAACAATTTTTGTAAAATGCACACCAATATTCAAATTCAAAATTACCTCTTCAGTTTCGTGGCGCCACATGTGGCGAAATCTACAATTATGATTTGTAACATCGATATCACCTCATATCAGAAAAACTTGTTGAGTGAGGAATTTATAAAAAAAACCATTGATTATATACCAATAAAACACACCTACGGGATTGAATAAAAAAATTAAAATGCAGAGATTTCCGAAGATCAAAAGTAAGTAAATAACTCTCAAGTCGAAAATTATATTTCGAAAATTTGAAAACTAAATCCTTAAATTTAATAAATGTCCTGAATTAAATATCACTGGTTACATAAATTTTGAGAGTACCAAACCACGACCGTTTGTTCCCGGTTATCGAATAACTTTTTTTGTTTTTTTGAGTACATAAAAAATATATTTTTTTCTAGTCATAGATAGATTGTTATTTGACGTTTCGACTTAACAGCCAATTTTCAGTGTGAGCAGTAGAAAAAGGATTCAGCGAAAAACGTAGCGAAAAAGGGGTCAGCAAATCTAGCCTCAGAATTCGCGAAGTTACAGCTAGATTGCTAAGGTGTATTGAGGTACTGGAATGATACAAGTCACAATAAAAATGTCATACATCGTGTGGGTTCTGAACATTCAGAGATAGTTTATTAAGGGTTATGAGTAAGCCCTCGAAATACAAGGTACAAAATCCAGAATACCTATCCACAATCACTCCAACGAAAAATTTTTGAATAGCCACTTCTTAAAATTCTTATGAAAAAATTTATATCCACAAAGGCCGAAAAACTTTCGAGGCTTCTCAATAATCCTTAATAAACCATCTCTGAATGTCCAAGTAACCACGAATTCTGACATTTTTATGTACTTTTAATCATTTCCATGATACCTCAACATAGCAATCTAGCTGAACTACGCGAATCGAGGCTAGATTGCCTGACACCCCAGTTTCGCTACGGTTTTTCGCTAATCCTTTTTCTCTGCTCACACTGAAAAGGGCTTTAAATCGAAACGTCAAATAAAATCCTATCTATGATATGAAAAAATATATGCGAATATACTTCCCTGCTATCCAAAATCATTAAATCAAACACGTGTATAAAGGTTTTTTAATAATCTAAACAAAATACTACATATTTCCTAAAATTCATATAAAAAGTGTAAATAATAACTCAATTAATATGACAACCATATATCCGAGATACAAGCACCCAAAAAAACTGGTTGTAACTAAAGTCAACCGGGCGTTAATCTTGATAAATAACAAATTTTTGGACCGAAACGGGCCATCCTTTTTCCCAACTTTTACGTTTTTTTAAACAAAAAAACGAACATTTTAAGAAGCCAAAAAATCATAAATTTGAAATCCTTTTTATACAAATTGTGTTAATTTCACTAATAAGTACGTGAACCAAAAACCATACCTGATTCGGCATTTTTGATAATAAAACTCGAAAAAGACGCCTATAATTTTGATCACCGTTGAGCGATCAAGAAAAAATTCATTTTTTTCAATGGAGTGATTATTTGTCACCAAGAAGTTTCAAAACAATCCACCAGTATTTCGGATAGGTCGATTTAAACGTGGACACGCGAGATATGAATATAAAGTTTGAATAACCTCGACAAATAATGTTATGACCCAAATAATGTGTAAACGATCGTTTCTTTGATCGATCCCTAATAAAGAAAGTTGTAATATTCAATAAATTACTAAGATTGACCCATGATAAAATTTGTGTTAACTTGTCCACACACATAAAATTTCAATTGTCCAGAAAAAAATTTACTCATGAAATGTAAATTTGCCCAAATATGCAAGTCATTTTCAAATTTGACTCTCGGTGTCATATCATAAAATTGCTAAGTAGCTTTACAGTATCAAGCTGATTAAGTAAATACTTATAGCCTAATTAGAATCAGCTATTACCATCGTCTCCGAACAATTTATCGACTTTTGAAGTATTACTAAAAATTTGATTTTCGAATTTCAAATGGCATAGAATTTTTTATCAATTTCTCGTAGGTGTGTAGTTTATGGATATCAAATCATTTTTATTTTATAATCTCAACAACAAGTTTCTGATAATGAGGTATATCGAATGATACAAATCATAATTAGAATTCGCTCACACTGTGGCCGGCCACGAAACTGAAGAGGAAATTTGAAAATTGAAATATTGGTGTCAATTTAACAAAATTGTTACACTAAAATATTTCGCTGACAACATTGAGTGTCTGGTTATAATAACTTTAGGACCTACGGATTAGAAATAACGAGGTTTTAAATGTGGAGCTGAATCTCGATTATCGTATTTCTATATTTCATTGTGTTCATATTACAAAATCAATATTATTTTATATGTTTTGAATCGTCATAAATTTCTTATCAAATGACATGTGATATGACTCTATTAGGGGTCATTTTTGTAATTTGCAATTCTTTTTGGGCCATATACATTAATTTGATACCGCTGAAAATATTTTGCTGAATATAAATTCAAGCGTCTGTGGTCGGAAAAAACTCGTATGGGGCTTACGGATCTCGAAATATCGAGGTGTTGGAAATTAGTGGCCGAAATCCTCAATATGACATTCCGGGGTCAGATACATCAGAAACAAATAAATTTTAAATATTTGAAATCCCGTGAAATTGTTCTTTTCATATGCAATGAATATGCCCCATACGGGTCATTTTGGTATTTTGACCCTTTGGGGTCATATACAAATTTGACCCCAAAAATATGTCTCACAAATTCTAGCCGAATGGTAAAAAAATTCATGTCATACATAATCTAATGACTGAGAAACCGACAATTCTTAAGATTTTAACCGGATTTTTCGTATCCCGGTTATCCGATTCGCCAATAACCTCTCCCGTCGCGTAATCGGAAACCTGTTAAATCACGTTTTTTGAAATTGTTGAAAAATCGGATTCATCCATCTCTGAAAACACCGTGCAAACTAAATCTACAAAAAACGGTTCCCGCTGAAAAAAAACCCGCCATAGATGACAATGGGTTTTCTGCATTGAACCGTTGGAAAAAAATATACGGCAGAAAATTTTTTGGCTTCCTAAGTTGATCACGTGACCGAAAATCAGTCAATGCGCAAATTACAGGAAACACCCGAAAAAAACGATTCTTGCGAAATCTACCGGGAACACGGTAATCAACCGAGCAAAAAAATAAAAGTTTCTACCTCATATACAAATGTCGTTAAAATTCATCCGATCAAAAACACCGTATTGTACGCTATCTAGTCTGGTTCCTCAGAAACAGATACCCTTTAAATAGCCACCACCCGAAAAAAACCCGCATTTTTGTGTGCCCAAGTAAATTTGTGGCGCCCAACTTTTCGCGTTTTTCCATATTGTCTTCAAGTATTTTTAAAAATTAAAGATTTAAAAACGGTACTATAAATTGAAAACAAACATCAAATATCGGACGTAAATTATTTCGTAAATTAATTAATCGACGTAATAACCGTTCCTTCAATGTTCGCCTGGCTTACGCTTGAGCTTCTTTATGCCCAAGATCTAGGTTAGTTTTTTAACATAGGGTTCAAATTTACGCTTTAATTCCAGCTTAATGATGACGTTGAACGAAAACCGTGAAATTGGTTGAACCAGCTGATGCTAAAATGAAGACCGTTCCACGATGAAGAACGAAAATCTCTTTCTCAACTTTTATGACAGATGAATTTTTACAGGTGAACTAATTTTATGGAATTTGCACCTTTTTGATAATTAAATTTGAAATCAGACAAAAATTTTAAATGAACGCTAATTTCGAGATAAAGATTATTATAAGTGTATTGATATATTTTATTCAGACTGGAAAAGAATTTGGATGAAGATGCAGACAGGAAAACCAGATTAAAGAAGAATATGTCAAAAATATCGCCCAACTCGATTTCTCACTTATGATACAGTTTGTTAATCAAAAAGAGGTATGTATAAATTGCTTGTATAAATAACATGATGAATTTGATCATATCTGAAAATTGGGGGTAAAGTAAATGCGTTCGCGAATAATTTTCGAAAAAATGATGAACTGCGAATACGAATCAACAGGTACCCAAATAAACCTACACTTTTCGACCTGAATTTACAAACGAACTGGAAATTTTTCGATTACAACGTCTTTTTGAAGTTCAGCTATATTTTGTTGTTGCTAAATAATTACTTCACGGTCACATAAACACAGCTAATCAATTTCTCAAAAAGACTTGATTGGATAAAAAATGTGTTTGAAAATAAATATGACTTTAAACGAACAAGGTAAGGTTTTCACCGGTCCGTTTGAAGTACGCTTTTTGAAAATAACGCTTGCTTTTTTGAAAGCAAGCGTACAATCTCCCAGAACAACATGACACTGCAGAGCCGGATTTTTCGATTCCGGTTTTTACCGGACATTACTCAAAAACCGTTTTTCCGACAAAAAAACATCAAAGTTACCGTATATAAAATCGGAAATAAAAACGCTCTGACTCGTAGCTTGAAAAATTATCGTATGACATAAAAATCAAAATGATCGTTAAAACCAGTAACGATCTAACCAAAGTGAAATACCTATCTAAAAAAATTTACCGGTAGTATTATATTCACAGTGGACTTTTTATGTTAGGAACTGTCAAATAATTAGCAAAAGAATGCAATGAATATTTTACAAATAATTGTACTTCAAGTTTGGCTGATAAGGAACCGTATATATGACAAACGACAGAAATTGGCTTTGGCCATTTTCGAACAAAGTTTGCTCGAATATATGACAAAAACAACCTTTAAATTGTAGTAGGGGGAAAAATTGACAAATTGACGAATAATGACCTAAATAATGTAGTGAATGTTTTTTTTTGGATTTTTTATTTCTTCGTTTCTGTGCTATTTAGCCTTTTTTTTTTATATGGACAAACGACACGTTCACATGGACAAAACGACAAAAATTGCCTGTCCTTATAGCAAACATGACAGTATTTAAATCATCACAACCCTGTGAAAATCCAAATTACTGTTAGGATCTGGCTATAAGGGACACCGATATATGGACAAAACGACAGAAATTTGGCCTATTTTGGCCATTTTCGAAAAAGTTGCTCGAATATATGGACAAGAACACACTTTATAATGTAGTAGGGGGAAAAATGTGACGAAAATTTGACGAATAATTGACCTTTAATAATGTAATGAATGTTTTTTTTGGATTTTTTTTATTCTCGTTTCTGTGCGTACTTTAGCCTCGAATTGAAGGCCGTTGATGCCCCAGATTATGAAACAGAATCGTGGAATCTCCCTGATCTGTGTTGCGATGGCCAGTCCAAGTGATTAAGGGGGTGGGCGTCGTTAATGCTGGTACCTTCGATCCCTGCCCATTAATAATTCTTAGGGGTAGCTTGTGAAAATCTTAGGATACTCGTTATGTAGGGCTACTACTTGGCCTAAACGATTAACACATACTCAAAAGGTCACCGCTGTGTAGCTGTGTGTTCTTATAGAGGGTGTCTAAGGACACCCTCTATAAGAGACAAGTATGCAGAAAAGGCCAAGAACCTGACGCTTTGAGATTTTGGCGTCGCCTCAATAAATGGACAAATAGCAAAAATTCAAAGGGTCTTTTTTTTTCAAAATTCACCTCTTTTCGTAAAAATATGGGTGAAGAGCAAAAAAAAAAAAAAAGGTCTTCGAATATTTTCGGATAAAAATTATGGTTTTCAAAGTAATTCGATAAAATTTGAATGGGAAAGGAACAATAGGCAACATCTAGTTCTCTATTAAAAATTTCCAAAATCTCCCCTTATATTTTTTAAAATTTGCCTTTTTTAAGATTTCCGCCAAATTGTCCTCATTTTCAATAAATTGTCGTGAATGTCCAAACTGAATTTTATTTTTTCAAGTTATCCTTAACTATCCAAATTGTTTCTTAATTTTCCAAATTGTAGTTCTAAAATTATAAGGAAATGAGAGATTATAAATAAAGTTTGGGGAAATATAGACAATTTCCAAAATAAGGACAATTTCACAGCAAAAAAAGTAGATTTTTTTGAAAAAATCAGGATAAATTTAATAAAAAAGAGACAATACCAAGTAAAAAAAGGAAATTTTATAAAAATAAATGGCATAGTCTTTAAATTTTTTGGGGGGAAAATTATGGTAATAAGTAAAATTTGTACGATAATAGCTTAGGACAATTTTGAGAAAATTTCCGAATGAAGACCCTTTTTTTGCTCTTCACTTTTTGAAAAAGGGGTCTTATGGCTATGAATTTTCACTGAATGGGTGTATTTCTAAAATTTTTCACAAATTGTGCCTAAATAGCCCGAATTATCCTAATTTTCTTCAATGTCCTTATACCAAATTGCCTTAATTTCCCAAATGTCCTGTATATTCCCAAATTGTCCTATAATTCTCAAATTGTCCTATATTCTCCCCAAATGTCCTAATTTTCCCCAAATTGTCCTAATCAACTTTCCTATATTTCCCCAAAATTGTCCCCTTCAGATATCTCCAAATTGCCTATATTCCCAACATGTCCTGATATTCCAAAATTCGAATCCTCATTTTCCTTCCCCAAATTGTTCCTAATATCCGTATCGCAAATTTCCTTCATATTTCCCAAAAAATTGTCCTTACATTTCCATAAATTGTGCGGGAAAATTATACGTAAAATTTTTGTAATTATAAAAGGGAATTGGAAATAATAGGACAGATATGGGAATCCCTAATGACAACACTATGGGCACAACCTAAAGGAGAAATTGCAAAATCTTAGGACAATAATGGCAAAAAAATAAGGAAATATGGCAAAAACCTAAGGACAATTGGCAAAACCTAAGTGACAATATTGGCAAAACCTAAGGACCAATATGGCATAAACCTTAAGGACAATATGGCAAAAACCTTAGGAACAATATGGCAAATTTGCTCTAACTAATAAGGTGTTTTTCATAAATTTTCTAAACCAAACACCTCATTTTTCGAAAAGTTTTGACCGAAGACAAAAAAAAAAAAAGGCTTCACTATTTTTGCCAAAAATCTATAAAATGACCTCTTTCGAAATAATATGGCAAAATCTCAGCTGTCCTAGAGACGCAAACCACAGTACAGCCACAACACCACCAGGTGGTGAGTTCTAGTTCTAGAGCACTAAACGGTTTTTTCAAAATCTATCTTTAGACCCTACAACAAAACGTCTGAAAAATTTAGACAGAGTACGGGAAAGTGAGGTTACGTAATTAGTCGGAATGCCATTTTGTTGAATTCGCTCTTGAATTTTCTAGAATCCACTTTGAACGCCGATTTTTACAATTTTCGTCTCAAACTCTATCTTCTCCTAGAACGATGTTCAGAATAAGAACCGTTTTTTTCGACCCAGGTAGAGAAAATAGTGCGCAATAGTTGGGCTCGGATTTTTGAATTCACCCTAGAATCTATGAAATAATGACTAAAGTAAAAAAATCCGGAAATGAAAAGTTAGGAAAAAAAAGTTCGTCTGATCGAACAAAAAGTACCGCGCCAAATTGAAGCTGAGATTTCATCTGATCAAAAAGTGGCTTACAGTGAATTCGAAATTTTGAACCAACGCTGCCAAATTCGATAATTTAGGTTAAACATTTTGCTTGACAATAATTGAAATTTCAAAAGAATTCGATTAGACATTTTGATAATTTTAAATTTCATGCATCGTTTTATGGCGGGCATATTTCCCAATAAAAAATGTTTATATCAAGGTAGAATACAGTTTTAATATGCGGGTTAAAGCTAAAAAGAATGAATTTTAATTGTAAAATTCTAGAATTTTGTATCTAGATTGTTTTGAAAAAAATTATTGCACCATGAGATTCCTTGGCAACTTAAGTCATAGACCGATAATTAATTATCATACATTAATTCATAAAGGGCTCAAAAATTACGGACGCCCATACTCCATTAAAAAGAAGAATACGCCCAACAATTCCAGGAAATAATAGACCAGAAAACGACGAAGTGCCATTAATACACTCTAGATTTTCTATGAATCACGCCCCGAAAATGGAATACAAAACTTAGCGGTAACTTTTAAGCAAGACATCATCAACCTGAGTGAATGTTCATTTACAGAAAAAACTTGTTTCAAAAAATAAATTTTGAATTTTTTTTCTTGGAAAATATATTTATTTGAAAAATAACAATAACCAAGCTGACGATCACCCAATCTTTTGAGAGGTGCGCCTAAGTCGTGCGCACATTGGCTTGCCGTTTTAGCTCTCTAGCGCTATTTTCGATTTTTAAGAGCATTTTTGAGTGAAATTTTTTTATATGGACAAAACGACACCCGTTTCACCATGGACAAAACGACAAAAATTTGCCTGTCCTTATAGCCAAACATGACAGTATTTTAAATCATCATCAACCCTGTGGAAAATCCAAATTAGTTCTAAAAAGTACCAAGATTTAGACCCGGGATCATTCATTTATTTCGTTCTTTTACTTTTTAGCTTTTTTAAAGCGGGATTTTCTATATAAAAAGCTGCTTCTGTTTATGACGTTTCCCAAGTTATAAATTAACAATAATACAAGGCCGGCCTCAATCATCCGTGTTCAATTGTCCAAAAAATCTTCAAAATACTTCCTTGGTAATATGGACTGTGGCAATATATGATCTATAATTAAAATTTGGTTGAGTGCAAAAAAAGGTCTCTATATTTTTTTGGTTCATAAAACAACTGTTTTTGAGAAAAATATTTATGAAACATCTTTTTTCAGAAAATTTTTGCACAATCGTATTTCCACCAATAAATAATTAAAAATTTCAGGTTGAAATCAAGGTTATTTCGGATGCTCCCGCGCTGCAATCTGAAGAACGTGGTCTATCCCTTTTATCCGCCTTCTCCTCCCTTGCTCCTGAAGAAGTCAGCGGAAAATCCCGAGGTCAATTTATGGACAAATCCGAAAGATCTGCTACTGATATCAAACGAGATCGCCGACGAGTTAAATCTAAAATCAAGGCTAAAAAGGCTGCTGGAAAAGAAGTCACCTTCAAAAAGCCTAAAAATAAACCTGAAGGTGACCTTCGACCAATTGATGGGGTCAAGGTCAAATGGGCTAACTCGGCAAAGGTATTTAAGACGCTGCAGGATGAGCAAGAAAATGGGACGTTGACGGCAAAGGCGAAAAGTAAAGCGAAAAAGTTAAAGATTTCGGAGATGAGGAAAGCGAAATCGTTTAAATTGTGATTATTTAAGACTGCAAAATGAATGAGTAAATAAAGACCTTGAAAAAGTTCTTGAAACTGAAAATCAACTTTAATATTTTAATGCATTCCGCATCAGCAAAATATACAGTAGAGTTTCTCTATAAAGACGGACCCTTAGGACGCACTTTTTTTTCAAAAGTTTGCCCCATGACTTTTTAGGACGTAGACAATTTTTCTGAAGTTTGCCACGTACGCTATAAGGACGCACTTTTTTTCCATTATAAATAAGCAGCCCTTATGATGCTTAAACCAGGCGGTAGTAATTTTTGCTTGCACTTTTTTTTTACAAAATCGTGCATAATATCGATGTTTTTACCGGTTGAAAGTTTATTAATTACTCAAAAAATTGATTTGCTCTTTATGATTCTCTTCCAATTTTCTCTGACGAATGGCCAGTGAGAGTGCCCAATGAGAAAAGCCGGGGCCCGGGGGGGGTTTTTTTAAAAATTCCAAAAAAAAAGTCAATGAGGGTCCGAGTTGCGTGGTTAAATTCAATACCGAATTTCTACTTTCGGGCTCCCCCGCGGGTCCTAGGTCTAACCTTTCAAGATAGGTTATGATTTGTACACTTAAATTAAAGTGTACACTGGACACAAGTTTCCCTAAACCTCTGGTTAACCCTCTGCTTATTTGTGCTTTTAGTTAATTTTGTTAGAGTTTAGTCGTGCATTTGACAGATACGGATAATATCGAAGATCCTGCCTAGTGTAATTTTATCTTGAGCGTATCAATTTGTAAAGTGCCAATCAAATCGCGGATTTCTGAATTGAGTCGACAATCGGTATTATGATTGGACACTGGCTAAGTGATGACGCTTCAAGATAAAAATTAACTAGGCAGGAATCTTGATATGCTTTGATGAAAAACTTTTTACTGGGTTATATGGATTACCGGACCTCAGAGTACAAATCCTAAATATTGATGATACAAACAACGCAAGATATTAGCACACAAAACGTTGATTGCGGAATAGGGATTCATTGGTCAGGTTGAGAAAGGATCACCAAGTCAAATGCTCAGATTTCGCTTTTTTCAAATATTTAGGATTTGTACTCTGAGGTCCGGTAATCCATATAATATATTCTTCTCAATATCCCTTTATCACACTTTTATTAATATCCCGGCCCTACTACTGAAAAACACACTACGTTTGCTAATCAGGGTCGGGATATTAACAAAAGTGTGATAAAGGGATATATCATAAAAGTAATGTTTCATAATCCAGGCAACTTTTGTAATTACAGAATTTTCGAATTATTGTTTTTTAAGAAAATTTTGAGTTCGCATTAAACTTATCGAATTCGACAAATTATGGAAAATTTTTGAAAACAATTCCGAACAGTATAAAAAAATGCATTATTTTTTGTTCAATATTTCTTCCAAATCAACGAAAAACACTCTTCAAAATGGGCACTTTAACTTTTCGCGTAGTTTACCAAATATTTTTTATATGCTTTTTGAAAAATCATATGACTTGATTTTGTGATTTTTGGTCAAAAATAATCGGAAATATGTTGAAAATCTTGTTCATTCCTTGTTGAATTTTCAAACTGATTTTTCTGGAATCACAAGCTGAAAATAAAGAGAAGGCCACCCTTGACTTTATTCAAATATGTCCTCGTTTTGTTTCTTTGCTCTTGTTTATACTCTCAATCATAATTTTTGCAACGAAACTACGGTTTGGGGAAAACCGATCGAAGCCCTCTTTATCCAGAATTAAAAAAAATTCTTTGACCTAAACTTGCCAAATTGGTAAGCCGACCTTTCCACCACGTAATTTTTTTTCATTAAACGCATGAAAAAAATATTTCTTTCGATGTGCTAAAATTTCGAACCTTTTCAAAATTTTTCGATTTTCACGTAGAAATCGTATAAAAACAAATTAATTAAATATTTTTGGTGGTCGATACTGTTTTTTACGGTTTCTAATTAATAAAAAATAAATTCTACTTCAAGTAAGACACCTTCGATAGCAAACGCGCGTTTTTTATGTGTTTTTCAAAAGACGATTTATAAAGAAGAAATAATCGATGTGAGAAAAATCATATAAATCGAAGTAAGCTCAAAACTGGCCACTTTCGTTCGAAATAGTTT
>SCLH01000895.1:0-53947 GCA_004367855.1 Oikopleura vanhoeffeni
TTTCCGATTAAGTATAATCAATTTCTACATGTATAAAAATGAAGTCATTTTTGAGAACCAAGGCAAAGTTAATTTCCACACAGTCAGAGTGTTTAAATGAAAAATGCCTCAGTGGTAAATATTATTGATATTTTATTAGCTTGATGTCCTATATTTTGAAAACCGACTTGAAAACGGTTCCTCTGATATTCTTTTATTGCCCTCTCCAAAGATCAAAAAAGGAGGGGGGGTGAGAAAACGACCGCTCATTTTGAAAACGAGTAATCCGATTTTGTTCTAAGATAGCTCAAACTGAGCACAATTATTTATATAAACATTTCAAATTGTTTTAAATAAGACCAATGTTTTTATTTTTTTTCTAAGATCACTGAAATGTTTAATTATTAGTTTTTGTTAAAAAATAAAACAAAGGTCTTGAGAAAAAATAGAAACAATGGTCTGATCGAACCAATTTTATCATTCACTAGTTATTTGTGCACAATTTGTGCTATCTAAGAACCTAATCGGCGCTCAGTCGTTTTTGAAACCATTTTTTGAAAAACCGTTTTTGAGGCGACCAAATCTTGGGAGAGGGCAATAAAGGGATATATTATCAACCATTTAATTTTTACATGACGAATAATATGTATGAGTCAATACCTTTGACGCCAATATAAACTGCTCAGAGTAATTTAAATTGCTTTGAACTCCGAGCTTAGATATAAAGTTAAACAAAAAATCCATGCATTATATAGTTAAGTTTAGGCATCATAGTTAAGTTATGCAAAATAATACTGAAAATGAACTTTCCCACTTACCTCGTATATTTCCCTCGACCGGTATATTTCAAACGAGATCATTCTGAATTTTGACGCGGCCAATTTCTAGATATACCGCGGCCAAGCCTGGATAATCAGAATAATTCATTTCATTTAATGAAAAAATGTCACAGTTTTTCAAAGTTTATATTATTATGAACCTGAATTAAATACAGGTATCAAGAGGACTCATCAGAGAGGAAAGGGGATTATTGGGTGCCAAATTAATTGCGCAGAGACGTCAGCATTTAACAGTAAGTAATGTAAAAAAATTCTTACGGTTTACGAAATTCTTAATTTTTTTTTAAATCAACTGATTTCATCTGTTTTCAGTCAGGCACTATTAAAAAAATCTAATAGAAAATGGATAATTTTTTCTTAAGGGGGTAGCAGCGATGTGGCAGATTGGTACATTTTTTCGGATGATTTATGAAAACAAAAAAATGTGAAAATTTTTTATTTTTTATTTTTCATCTTTAATTAAAGTGTCTATTCTTGCTAACTATATATTTTTAATTTCTCAACATAACTAAGATCTGTTAAAATATCAAAAACCACTTTTCATTATAACTCCATTTCCAACTTGACCCGATGTGAGATTTTTTTTGAAGGCGATATTTATTAAACTCAGGCATTCTCGGGTGTTATGGCGCTTATAAGTGGAGAATCATTATCCATATGAAAAAATTCCTAAACATGAAAGTTTTTTTCCCTGAAAAAAAGAGAAAAACAGCTTTTTAGGGAAAAAAATTTGACCTTCAAGTTGCGTTTAAATATTAAAAACTCTCCTGACTTTGATAAGAAAGTAGCTTAGAACCCCGAAATTTAATTGAAATTTTTTGAAGAATAATAAAATTCTATAATTGCGTGCCAAATGCCCAACCGGTGTCACAAGCAAGTGTTTATAAATTTCATCAGTAGTTCAGAAACGATATTCGATTGACCCTTCCATCGGTTGAAATACGGAAAATCAAATAGAATACCAGACAATAAACACAACTGATTCGGTCTGATTTTTCAAGAATAATTAAAAAGCATTAATAAGAATTTTGACTTGATTTGCGAAATTTTTCATAATATTCTAAAAAAAGTCGACAAAAAATACAAGAATGAACATGTTATTATTTTTTTAACAGCATTCAGAAAACTATGTAAACATGCATGAAAAAGTTAAGTGGCTATTTTTTTTGTTTTTATTCACAAATTTTCAGAAAAAAAATTTGGGTGAAAAATGCGTGAAATTTGATATATTTTGAATATTTTTTGAAAATTTTACGAATTCAAAAATAAAAGTTCGAACTCAAATCCTTTCTTAATTTCCTTAAATAGATAAAAAATTTATATTTTAATGAGCTGATATGACCATTATCTAGTTCAGCAGCTGAACTTCAGCTTAACGATAATAAGCACAAAAAAATAAACCAACTAATTATTTTCGTAAGTTAAATTGACGCCAGTCTGCCACATCGCTGCTGACCCCGTTAAGATGTGGGGCACGATAATTGGCTCTTTTTTACACATTTTCAAGTGAAGTTTCTAGAAACCTGGCTTCGAGAAATAATTATTTTTTCCAAATACGTAGTACAACTCTTAAGGAAGGTGCTAGTACTAGTCAGCGCACTGATACCTTAACCTACGCTCAGAAAATGGGTTTTAGTAGGCGTCCCTAAAACACTAAAAGCCTACTCCTCATTCTCTCTCATCACTTTTTATTGATATTTGCATTTAGAAATGTGATATAAATAATCATCAACCAAACGGTAGCCTTTTTTTCAAAATTTTGCCTCTAGTGGTCAAAACAGCGTATTTGGAGCCTCACGCAAAAGCCTACTCCTCCTTGAAATATGTAGATTTTTTTTAATTTGGTGCTTTTCAAATTCACGCAAAGGCTGAATTGAGGTCTAAACGGTAGCCTTTTTCGATTTTTTTTCTCCAAGTCTCAGAACGACTTGTGAATTCTAGTTTTTGTTGAATTCGGAACTTTTTTGAAATTTAAAAAAAATTGAAATTTAAGTTTTTTGGCAGTATTTCGAGTTAAGTGTCTACATTCGCAATTTTGAAAGGTGACAAATAAATTTTAGATCGAATTGGTACCTTTCACTTCAAAATTTCTCAAAAATCTCAAACTTATTTTTTTTTTGAAAAAAATCAAAATTCAGAAAAAATCCTAAGCTTTAAAAAACTCAGTGGAAAATTCTCTACAAAATGGGGCAAATCAAATGGCAACCCAATGCTGACTGAAATGCCCGAATAATGACAGATGATCAAAAACAAAATAACCCATTAGTGAATCAATTTTTACGGAGATTCAGACCAAAAAAATTAGAAACTTTTGACCAATATTCTAGAAAATTTCCAAAAAATATCGTTTCGGA
Source organism: Oikopleura vanhoeffeni (assembly GCA_004367855.1). Classification (NCBI taxonomy): domain Eukaryota; kingdom Metazoa; phylum Chordata; class Appendicularia; order Copelata; family Oikopleuridae; genus Oikopleura; species Oikopleura vanhoeffeni. The sequence goes on from SCLH01000895.1 coordinate 3,173, forward strand.
CTGCCTAAAAACGGAAAATAATTCTAGATATGGTATCATTTCAGAAAACAAAAAAATCAACTTGCAAGAAAAAGTTTCTATAAATTAAAGTATTTCATATGATAGTTGTTCAGATTTTTGCGCCTTTTCAATATTTAAATTTTTAGCTTAATCAATGTAATAATGGCGCGCATTTAATCAGCATGAAATAGTGATTGCGAGAAATATATAAAAAAAATTATTAAAATTTCCTTGGTTCAAAACTTTAATAGATGATAGAGAAGGATTATGAAAAAGAGAAAGAAAATCGCATATACTTTTTTTTGTAAATAATCTACATTTTGCCATATATTTAACTATAGCAAGGAGTTTTCAAAATATTTTCGGCGCAATTAAGATGAATTTATTAAATATGCTTGGTTGCAATTGTAGGAGATTTTTTTTGACCAATAATCGGCATTATGTGATTTTTCGATACGTGGATATGACGGCATACTTCAATGGAAAGAAATACCAGCAATAAGGTTTTATGCATTTAAAGGTTGATTTGATAATATTTTTTAAAAATGAATCAATTTTTGACTTCTCAAGGTTACGGACTACATATACAATTGGAAAAACAAACGTTCACTCAATACCCACAAAAGATATTTGAGTTTTAAAAGGGGCTTATTTTTTCCGCAGCAAAATTGCCTGGAAGCACCCACAATCCCTTAAAGAAATAATCTTGTATCGTCGATGACTCATGAATTTGAACTACAGATTTCTAAAAATTGTTTGTATTTTTGAAAACATTAAGTTGAATTTCGTTCGAAACATGCGACATTTTATGGTCTTCATATCTGATCCCGAAATCGACGTTTTTTTAGAAAAACTTTTGAACTAGATAAAACTATCGAACTGAAATATTACGACAAAGCAAAAATGTGGGTCAGAGTTAGGGGTGGCTACTTTTTATAAACAAAACCGAAACTTTTATCTTATCATTTTTGGTCATGTACAGGAGCTTACCTGAAATAGCTATAATTAATAATATAAACTACATGAGTTTTTTAAATGAATTTTAACTAAATTTTACTTGAAAAAATTGTAGGATTTATTATCCTTACTTAACTTTGAAAAAATCACTTAATTATATTTTGTCCGTATTTTGACAAAATTCTGAAACTGTTTTTTTAAAGTTGTGATAAAAGTAAGCCATTTAAGAACTTACTGGAAATCAATGTACCGTATTTCTTGAACTACTGGCAGTTACGAAATACCAAGACACGCTCGATTTGCATTTTTTATCGAATAAGCTTATTTGTACCTACAAATGGAAGAATCATGTTTTAAAAATCACTTCACCAATAAGTTAAAAGCGGGTCATGCAAAAGTACCCATAATGTATCCCAGTAGGAAAGGTCTTAATTTTTTTTATTACACCTCTGCTCCAGTTAAATGAATTATTTTCACCTTGTTTAAGTCCACTTCTACACACCGTGTGCCATATTCGGCAATTATTGGATCACGACCAAAACGGTCTTGGTTTTTATTCGACCCAAGTTTCTGAAGCGGCCCACTACTCATTTTACAAGAATTTGGTTGCAAGCAATGCTCAAAATCTGAATACAGATTCGGCTAATTATACACATCAGATGATCCACGCTGTTTCAAGATTTAATATTCACGCACTTGGCTACTATGGTGTACCTCAAAGCTTTTTCAAGCAGCCACAAAATGCGGAAAATTAATTTTTCGTATTGTACAAATTTCTGTGATGTAAAATAAATCGAAACTGTGAAATCTAATTTTTTATACTTTGTCAGCTGCGATTAGGTGAGACAACTTATTCGCTCCATAATTGAGAAATCCGACTAGAAATATCAGGCAATATGGTGTAGTTGGTAACACACTCAAATCATGATGAGAGAGCCGCGGGTTCAAGCCCCGACTTGTCTATTCCTCCTTTTCAGTCATTACGGACCTAACAATGGTAGACAAAAGTGGCACCCTTCAAGCTAGTAACCTGGTCAGTATCTATAGATTATCAAATCGAGAGTACGGAACTCTAGAACTAATAAAGGGCTGGCCACCCAAAAGTGAGCAAACCGGTAACCAATCCGTTACACTGGCATTCGAATATCGATACAACCAAAACAAGGGCTCAGAACTTGAAATGTAGTAATTCGATTGGATTATAAGGCCTGTGTACCCAATAATCACCCACATTCAGGACTAGCCTCCTGAGAGGTCACGAACTCAACAATAATAAAATTGTAATCACCAAGATTCCCAGTCGAATCTAAGGGAGGTGTCAGGTGCGATTAGGTTGAGCAACTAATCGGCCCATAATTGAGAAATCCGACTAGAAATATCAGGCAATATGGTGTAGTTGGTTAACACACTCAAATCATGATGAGAGAGCCGCGGGTCAAGCCCCGACTTGTCTATCCCCTTTTCAGTCATTACGGACCTAACACTTTATCTTCAAAATATTTGCCTTGAGATTCTACTCCAGATTCATAATTATAATTGAAACTTAAATTTCGAAACTATCAGCTCTCTTGTGTGGCTGTTATTTATATTTAGTGCTTTATATTTAGTTTCAGAAGGTCAAATTACCCTAGTAGTAAATTGAAAGTGGCTCTCGATAAAAATTCAAGCTCAAATTAGAAAATATGAGTTCTCTATCAACACATGTGCAATTTTAGAAATTTCAGTAGCCATTTTCATTAAAGTGAGTACAATTTACTCTAGTTGCGCAATTTAAAGTTATCTCTCAATTATCACTTAAGGGGGGGAAAGCAAATTAGATATTTTCAATCGGCTCTCCTGAACAAACTAAGAATGTGAAATTGTTCATTTTACACTAAATCGCGAGAAAAGTGTTCAATTGGTCACTCTGGAAAAAAAAATTTGACCGCACAAACGAGCTCTACGGGCACGAAAGTGCCAAAATCAATCCTTAAAAGTTATGTTTGCTTCGTCATATAACCGATTCTCATGATTTTTTTCAATAATCTTGTATTTTTATATCTAAAGACTCTCAAGGGCGAATTTTAAATTCGTCCCAATGTCTCAAAAACCAAAAACAACACTTGCACTTAAACATAATGATCACATTCATGGTACTAAAATTTTTCTGAAATTTTGCTCAGTCCACGAGAAAAGCTATATAAAAACTACTCAAAAGCGAATTTCGAATTAACTTTAGTTAGTCTATAAATCGCGATGTAATCTCGGCTCGAAATTGAGCAAATATCACGCCAGTTTCTTTGCACCTTTTGCACCAGTTCCTTTGTTGCTTAATTTTCTCGCAAATAACATAACCGACATATTATTTGTCTTTATTTTGTCACCAATATAATGAGAGCCGTTGATAACTTTTTTGAATCACGCCATCAAAGTTTTGGCGGTTTCCGATTGATATTTTAATTAAGCATTTCGGAATATCATTGATTAGCATAAAACAGATGCTCTAAAAAATGATTAAATTGAATTTGACAAATTTTTCACACGGTGGAGATGTTGTAACATTTTATATAAACTGTTTAATTTTTAATAATTAGCAAAATGGTAAAAAGGAGATTTAATAATTTGCGACTGAAATTGCGAATAATCGAGGATATACCACCAAAAAAGGCCTCTATGATTGCGAGAACGAGCTAAAAATCAAAGAGACTGCAAAAAAAATACCGAGAGAACAGCCTATAAATTCCAAATAAAAATAACGGTTAAACGACTGTTCAAAAAGGTATTAGAAATTTTGTAAAACTAAAATGTGAATGTCGGTATAGTTTCGGGGATATAGTATGCCCCCTGGTTCAAATTATGCATTTGCCACAGCATAAAAGTAAGGTTGTCATAAACTAAAATAAACAATTTTATTTCGATTTGATTCGCAAATGATTCGAAAAATAAATGCTAGAAGTAAAATTTCAAATTTACTCTAAAAATTTTTTCGAAATTTTTCGAATTTCTGAGCAGATAGAAACTTTTCGCGGTTGACTTTGAAAATTCTAGAGCAGATTCGGATTTCTGGTTAAGACCATTAAATTTTCGGTGTTGACTTAGTCAGGAAAATATTTTTAATTTTCGATTTGTTATTGTAATCTTAAGAAAAAGCTTTCCCCACCCCCTTAAACTATGATTTTAACTGAAGCTCGTTACTGCCTTTGAAGCCATTACATAATTTTAATTGTCATTTTTGGTTTCAGTAAGTCCAACTTACTTTAGTTGCGCAAGTTATCCCGCAATTATTTCTTTAACTTTTTTTTCACTGAAGCTCTCACTTGAGCTCTTTACTGCCTTTTTGAAAATTTTTGAAAATTTTTTATGCTCAGTTTGGATTTTATTGAGTCCGATTAAGTTTATTTGCGCAATCTCTACTGCCTTTTCGGCCATTTTAATGATTATTATTGTTTGTAGTGGGTACGATTTACTCTAGTTGCGCAATTAAGATTCATCCCTCAATTATTTCTCGAAATAAAATGTTTTAACTGAAGCTCTTGACTGAGCTCTCTTCTGCCTGCCTGGCCATTTTCGGTAATTTAAATGGTCATTTTCGTTTTCAGTGGGTACGATTTACTCTAGTTGCCCTATTTAGGGTTATCCCTCAATTATTTCTTAAACTTAAATGTTTTAACTGAAACTCTCGACTGAGCTCTCTACTGCCTTTTTGGTCATTTTTGGAAATTTTAATGGTCAATTTCGTTTTCAGTGAGTTCGATTTAATTAAATTGTGCAATTTAAAGTTATACCTCAATTATTTCCTAAACTAAAATGTTTTAACTGAAGCTCTCGACTGAGCTCTACTGCCTTTTTCGCCATTTTTGAAAATTTTAATGGTCATTTTCGTTTTCAGTGGGTACTATTTACCCAAGAAATTTTTTTTCCTGGAAAATTATGAGTAGTTCCATAAATATAAATGCGTAGTGGTCGGTCTTTAATTCCATCAAATATAAATCTAGACTGTTTTCATATTCAATTTGTTAATTTGCTCAAAACTCAAGTGATGACGTCAAAAACACGTCACACATTCCGATGAAAATTTGAAATATTTAAAAAAAATGAATATATAAAAAACAACCAAAACTTATTCTTTTCGAAAAAATTTATTGTATTCGGCATCGTGTTTAGGAGGGAAGACGCTCGTGGTAATCATTTTTCGAACTCTCAAAAATTAATGTCGACCAATCAAACGTGGAAACTTAATACATTTTTCGGAATTTTAATCGCACTTTTGTCTTATTCTAGGCGTGCTCCCAAATTCTAAACCAAATTTAACATACAAAAAGGGCCCTGAGTAGTTCTTGTCTAAGTTGAACACCGTGTGACAGTGAGTGTACAACTATCTCCTTCGCAAAGTAAATCAGCCAAAATATTATCTGAGTTAACACATGCTGTGATTCTCTCATCCCAATTGACAACCATATCATTTCCAAAATCAGTCACGTGATTGAACTCTTGACAAGTTAAGGAGTTAACCGACGGAAGTCTATATCTCGAGATCCACACATGCTACGAAGCTAATTCTTGCGGCATTCGAAATTTTGTTCTCGACTTCATTCCATAAAAATAAAAATAAAAAATTTCGGACAAAATTTTTTTTCAGAAATTTCGAATTCTCTTTAAGTGTTTTATGCTGTCATTTTTGAACTGCTGAATCTAAAACCATAATTTTTCTTGCATTGAGTGGCCAAAATTTCAAACTGTATGAAAAGTTAAAAAAAAATATTTTTCGAAAAAAAAACTTCCACAATTTTCTTAAATTGAGAAATTTGAGGTAGCCGACGAAGGTGTATATCTTCAGATCTACACATGCTACGACGCTAATTTTTGCGGCATTCGAAATTATGTTGTCGATTTCATTCCAGAAACAATAATTTCGAACAAAAACATTTCAGAAAATTTAGATTTTTTCCAAATATTTTTTTTCCGAAATCGTGCTGTATTTTGAGAAGACCAAATCATAATTATTATTTTTACGGCATCGGTTCTCTTGTTATGTGAGCTATACGAAAAAATAAGTAGATAAACATTTTTTGAAAAAAAATTAAAAATTGATCAAAAATTGGGGAATCTGGCGAATTAGACACAACCGAAACTTTGAATGTCTCGCATAAGCAAACCAAAAAAGATATTGTAAAACGAATNTTTTTTTATAGAAAAAATCTGACATCAGTGCTCCAAATGAAATTGAATAAGTACTCAATACACCCAAAACAGTCAATTTAACATGTAATTTTTGTCGATTTTGAGCAAAAAGACCGAAAATTACATTTCTTATTCCACTTTACTTCCTAAAAACCATTAATAGTGGGCGTTATCAAAATTAAAACAATTTGACATCTCTTGACTAAATAAAATGATACGAATTTAGTCAAAAACCGGGTTTTTTTAACCAGTATCACGACCGGTACGATCCTACAAAAAACTTTTAAATACATTTTTTTCAAAAATCAGCACCCATTTAACTATATTCCAGATTCAGTATCGTCCGGTTGTCCGTTAGAACAGGAACTGGCGTTTTAAAAAGGTAAAACGCGTCGGTTACCGCTAAGGTCAAAGATCCCGAAGCTGGAATTTTCCTGCGTTGGGCAAGTAAGAGTTCAGACTACGTAACAGAAACTGGGTGGGTTGGGTCGTCCGAGGCGTAGGTGTAGGTTGGCTTGTTGTATGAGGCAGAAAAAATTTGAATTGATTTTTATAACATTTGTATTTCATTTGTACAGTACAAATTGTACAACTCATGTCCGCCTACTAACTACACAAAGGAAAATATAGACACTTATAAAAAGTCGATCGAACAAAGGCGATTTCGAAAAACGAGGGGAATTACGGACGAGTCCCTTTGATATACATTTGTGTATATTTTCGTATATATTTCTTTTCTAAACATTTTATACTCAAAATTCCTGCTGTATATAATAAATATCTGGTTACTAGCAAACCAATAAAGCAAAAATGAGCATCGTGAAAAAAAAGAGTTTTTATTTTTCTTATTCACATTTGATGCGTTTTTATTATCATTTTTTTCACAAATTTTTTAATAGAACTGTAGCAAATTATTTGAATTATATTATTAACAAAAAAAAATATTTATTGATAATTAATCTTAGGTTATATCAATTACGGGAGCTCCTGGTCATTTTTAACTAGTTTTAAAGCCACATTTTTAATTTAATTCGGCTTTTNAAAAATTGATAACAATTGTCGGATTCGGACCAATTTTTAAGAATCAATTATTTACCAGATATTTGTGCTCTGTTTTAGCTATCTAAGAATTCAATCGAATGAGTCGTTTTCAAAAGCTGAATTAAATAGAAATTTTGGCTAAAAATCTAGTAAAAAATGGCCAGGAGCCCCCGTAATCTATATGCTTGATTTAAACAGCATTGTCACGCGTGACCATATGTTTCTATGGGTCCAGAAATAGTCTGCAATTCTGTAAATTAGGATTTTCACGCTTGTTGCTTATTAACAGTATCTCAAAAAACATATTTTTTAGCGTGATCCAGAATTTAAGCTGTTTTTCTCAATTATATTTCTGTGAAAATTTATTCGCAAAATCTGAATATTTTTAAAAAATTGTAATTATAAAAAATTTGTATTCAAAATTGAAATTTTATTTTTAACAAAAATATCCAACAATATTTAATTAATTTTAAAAATGCTTTGGTAGTTTTTGAAAGGCACCCTAGTAGGGTGACTCTGCCCATGAAAATGAAGAAAATAAAAGATGATATCGAGAAATAGATTGAAAAATCAATTTTGGAGCTTTTGGCATTTAAAAAATAAATACAAATTTTTTCGCCTTCCGCTTTTTTTTCAGATACCCCCTTAAAAAGGTGCTAACTTTTTAGCGCTCACTGCGAGGTCTTGACTTCATCGAACAAAGTTGACGAAGCCAAAAAACTTGTGAGAAAAGAAAAATTTATTGAAGATAAGAAAATATTTTAACTATTAATATAAACTATGAAAGAGGTGAGGCGATTATTATATTTAAAATTGCGAAGTATTTTGCTAAAAGAAATATAATTAAATTTTTGTTCAGAATTTTTTTCTCAAACTAGACTTCAAAATAATTAAAAAAAATTCTTAACGTACTTCAGAAATATCATGATCAAGATGCTAACAAAGTCGTTTTAAGATTCGAAAATGCCTCAAATGTTCTCAAAGTGTCCCTGAGGTTCAAAATTGACCCAGATGTCTTCAGAGCGTCCCTAGAGTTTCAATATGAACCAGATGTCCTCTGAGCGTTCCGATAACGCACTTTAGTGAATTTGAAGTGGAGGATATAATACAACAGTCATTATGCGAGAATGAATATTCAATAATTGCTGATCCCATATGTTCTTTCAAGATACTTTGTTATCCATCAAAATTTAAAAAAAATTATCAATTGAGATGCTTCAGGCTACGGCAAGCCTATTAATAGTTTCACAGAGTTAAAATTAAAATACGTCATCCTTTTATTTCCAAGAATTTAATTTTAAGTTTTATTGAAAGGATAACTTTTCAGTCTTATGTCAGGATTTCAAGATAAACAATTTTATGTTCTTTCCAAGGTACTGGTTTAATTTCACTTCATCCTGCACATTAATAAAATTGTATAAGAATTTTCATTAAGGGGATCAAATAAGGAACTGATCATGGTTTGAATAGTACTGGCAAAAAACTTTTATTCTATTGTTCTCTCAAATTGCTCAACTTTCGCAAATATATAGAATTTTCAATATGAAAGAGTTTATTTATATGATGTTGCTAGCCAACAGTTTTTTTACATAAAAAATAGGTTTTATTCGAACAATTTCAAGATTTAGAAAGATGATTTCCAGGCTTCGATTTCAGCTCGTTGTTTCATTTTCTGAAATTTAATGTTAAGTTTTTTTTCAGTTACGTAAAAAGTCCATTATTAGCTGTAAAATTCAATAAGTATTTTTTGAGAAATTTCCTACCCGAAAATTGAAATGATTTTTATCTTACCTTGTCCTTTTTGTCTTTTTTCACTTTTTTTCCAGCTTTTTTGTCGGCCTTTTTCTTGTCTTTGTCTTCTTTGCCAGCTTTTTTGTCCTTCTTTTTGTTTTCTTTTCCGGCTTTTTTCGCTTTCTTAGCTGCCTTCTTATCTTCCTTGTCCTTTTTGGGTTCCTTATCTTTCTTGTCTTTCTTACCTTCTTTGTCCTTTTTGGGTTCCTTATCTTTCTTATCACCCTTTTTCTCAGAATCATCAACGACTTGCGATTCGTCAGCTACAGTAGGTTCTGAAATTTTTAAAATAATTTCCAAAAAATAAAAGAACAAGACCCTGACGAAGATACACTAATATCCTTTTCCGAACGGAACTCCATCTCAAAAACGCTTACTATCTCTATAGCGCGTTTCGAATCCCACTAATGTTGCCTTAGTGATTACCTTGAATATCATTATAGGTAAGGGTCTTGATAATGGACCGCTAAATTTACGATGTTAATCACCAAGCAATCACTAGACAATCACTTAGACAACATCAGTGGGATTCGAACACGCGCTATAGAGATAGTAAGTTTTTGAGATGGAGTTCCGTTCGGAAAAGATATCCTTTCCGAACGGAACTCCATATACACCTAAATAACTCTTGCTTGGATACCCCTTTTTATAAACTCGTTTGTTCATTTTTTACTGTCTTTATCAATAACTAAATTATTATTAATTTGTAACCCTCAGAAGCACAGAGTTTTTAAAGAGTGAACATTAATCCGCCTGAAAATAATCGGTCTAATTTTTATTTTTAAAACGTCAATTTTGCCTCAACTTTCTAGAATTGAGAAGTTTTCTGACGTGCATAAAGAAAGTTAAACCCCTTTACCATGGTTATACCTATGAAAACAAAAATAACAAAATTAAAACTCCTGGAATTTTCTGTATAGATACTTTTATGCTTTTCGATAGCAAAATATGTATATTATGTGCTAAATCTAAATAAATTGATCCAAATTTTGTTGCCAAAATTTCTTTTGATTCCGGAATAAATTCCCTCCAAGTTTGCGTTCAAATATTAGATGAACAGGGCATGACTCAAAAGCCAGTTATTATCGTTGCTTTAGCAGATGTCTCAGAAACCCAGGCAGTTATTTAACAGATAAATGAGGCAATTGATTGTTAAACGATCTTATTATACGATACATATAATATAATTCAGAGTTTTTTAGTATTTTATATACAGTCATCGTTCCCTAACTGGGACACTTTTTAGGGCCGGTAAGTGTTCCAGTTAGGAAGAGTTGACTGTATAAATTATTTTTAATTTTTGTAGCCGAAATTCGGCAAAACGAAAAAATATCACACGGTTTTATGACTTAAAAAACCCCTCAAAAGTGGCGATAAAAAAATATTCCATGCTCACTGGTACATTGTCTGAAGGAACAATTTTTGGTTGTGTTTATCACAAATGTGAAGCTTCTAGAGTGACTCTAGAAAATGCTCCAAAAACATCAACAAGACAGTTCGTTCATGTTGATCTTGAAGTTATGTATTAAAAAAAATTCGAAAAAACACTTTATTTCTGTAGGATACATTTTGGTTAATTTAACGAAAAAAGTAATTTTTGATCGTCTGGCACGTTTAAAGTTTCCTATCTGATACTTATAAAAATTCAAACAGATATTTTCCTAAATACTCTTCAGCAAGCTCATTCCGAAATTATGAGGACGCAAATAATTGTTACGATTTATTCATCGAACAAGGTTCAAAAAAAGTTCATGGTAGGTTACCGACAATTGCCGGTCAAACAAAACCCCCAGGTATTTTTTTAAGAAATATGGCAGATAATTATTTGCACGTGCTTCCACCAGACTCACTCCATTTCAAAGAAATTATTTCAAAAAATGTATAGGGTAGATCTACAAATCAACATTTTCGGTTTTTCTCATGAGCTCTTAGTTTTCAGTATATTTCACCAAAAAAATGTCAAATCAGAGTCGCATTACCCCTTAAGGGCGTAATGGGTTATCAACTAAGACTACTGATTTAAAAAAATGCATCATTTTTGAAAGCACTCAGTTGAATTTTGCGAGGAACATGAAGCAATATACGTATCTTATCTCCGATCAAGAAATCAACGAATTTCTTGACGAGACTTTCAGCAGACATATTTAACTCAAATACTGTGACAAAGCAAAAATGTGTATCAGAGTTACAGGTGGCTACTTTCTATAATAAACCGAAACGTGGTATATTATATTTTTTCATCATTTTCAGGAGCACGCCTGAAATTGCAATAATTCTAGAAATAAACTACTGGAGTTTTAAAGTGAATTTCAAATAATTTAAAAAAAATTTGCACATTATCATTTTGTTTGCACTTTTTCAACATAATTAAGAAACTTAAGTTTTTAAGTTTTGATAAAAATAAGCCATTTAAGAACTTAATGGAAATCAGTGTACCAAATTTCTTCAAATCCATGCAGAAACAAATAAACGAAAGAAAATTGCTCGATTTGACTTTTTTATTAAATTAGCAAAAGTAGATTTATTGATGGTACGCTCATGTTTCAAAAACCAATTAAAACAGGACCGGAAACAACGTCTTGATGACTTTCCCAATAAGTTAAAAGAAGGCCATGCAACAGTACACATTATGTATCCCTGTAGGAAAAGTGAAGATAATTTATTTGTTTTCAACTTACACTTGTTCACCCGTTAAATTGATTATTGTCACTTGTTTAAAGTTCCCTTTTACATACCGTGTGTCATATCCGCCAATTATTGAGTAACAACCAAAATGTCTTTGGTTTCTATTCAACTCAAGTTTCTGAAGCGGCTCTCTACTCACTTCACAAGACATTAATTGCGAGTGATTCCAAAAATCTAAATTAAGACTCTGTGGCCTATACAGATCGAATGATTCCAGGTGTTGCGAAATTCAATATACGCGCAACTTCAAAGCTACAATGTACCTTCGAGTTTTTCAAGCAGTCATAAAATAGATTTTGTTGTACTGTACGAATTTTACTGTAGCGTGAAATAAACCAAAAAGTTTCGAAAAGCCTGATCGGATCAAACTTGATCAGATCGCAGATTTTAAAAACCTGATCGGATCGTATATTTCAAAAATTTGATCGGATCGAACTTGATCGGATCGCAGATTTTAAAAACCTGATCTGATTGGAGCTTTCAAAAACCTGATCGGATCGAACTTGATCGGATCGTAGGTTAACAAAAACCTGATCGGATCGGATCGAAAATTTAGTTCCGAGAACAATAAACCTTACAAATTTGGAGTACCAACTTTCGAAAATTAGGCGGATAATTTTTAGGCGGATTAATGTTCTCTTTTTTTAAGGGGAGTACACATTGATTGTAAAAACCTCTCTTACTTATAAAAATAAATGAAGTAAAACAGCAAAATGCGCCTTTTTCAAATCATAGGTTCAAAAATTTTGGCGAGTTGATTGTGAAACAATTTTGGCCTTAGAGTCTAGGCCAGGCTAGGAAAAGAGAAGGAAAGAACCATCCAGAACGACAATATTTACTTTTTAATGCCTTCTATTTTTTCGGTCCATCCCCGAGAAGGAAAGGATTTCCAAGGGGATGGAGGGGAACGACAGCTAGGGGAATGGAAGAGGAACGGAAAAAGTCTGGGGAACGTTCCATTTTCCTAGCCTGCCTTAGACGTAGGCCATAAGTCTCAATTATGTAAAAAGTTCTTATAAAAAGATAAATTTAATTCGGACCTCTTAAAACGCTATTTTTTTGATTCTGTAGATAAATCAAAACAAAATTGAAAAAACCTCGATCTTAATATGATAAATCCTAATACAACAAATCAACATTATCAAAAGGCCTTTTTTCGTAATTTTCTGGAGAAAACTATAGAGATTGTAGAAAATATATAAAATGTAAAAAACACTACTTTCCGTGTTCAAAACTAAGAAAAATTACATTTTGCTGTTTTTGGTTTTCATTTTTTCACATTTCGCAAGCAAGTCACTTGAAGCGACCCTAAAACAAAATATTTACCTTCTTGAACTTCTGCGACAACGTTTGATTCTGGTGGAGGATCACCTTCAGTAACAGAAGGTGTACAACTATCACCTTCGCAAAGCAAATCCGCCAAAATATCATCTGGGTTAACACATGCTGTGATTCTCTCAACCCAATTGACAACCATATCATTGCCAGAATCGGTTACGTGGTTAAACTCTTGACAAGTTGAGGTCCAAGATCCCGAAGCTGGAATTTCGCCTGCGTTTGGGCAAGTAAGAGTACAGACTACTTGATTAACCGTAACAGAAACTGGGTGGGTTGGGTCGTCCGAGGCGTAGGTGTAGGTTGGCTTGTTGTATGAGGCAGAAAGGTTGTCTGATAAGTAAGATCGTTCACCTTCTTCGGTCACAGATTCGTCACCTTCTGCGTCCTCATCTCTTCGCTTTCGGCCATAGGAGCTTTGATATGCAACATACTGAAAATTTTAAAGTTTATTTTTCACATTTGATAAAATCATCGATACAAAATTATATCTATCACGGTACTTGCTGGGCTTTTTAAGCCACTTTTGAAGAAAAAATTATTATATACAGTATGTAAAAAAATTGTTCGAGACCAACAAGGTCCAATTTCTCTGGATTGAAAGTAATGCTCCTGCCAATTATAGGTTTTGATCCAGAGAAATTTATTTTGTGGGTCTCGAACAATTTTTTACATACTGTAATCCTGCTTTTGAACACGATTCATCTGATTAAGTTCTTAGAAAGCTCAAACTGAGCACAAATATCTAGTGAATAGTTAAATAAAAATGATCAGAATCGGACATTTTTTTTTTCTGAGATTACTGAAATTTTTTAATCATCAGTTTTTGTTAAGAAAAATTGGAAACGATGGTCTGATTCGGAACATTTTTCTCAATTTATTTTTCTCCTTATATATACAAGGTGTAAGATTTTTCCCTTCTTTTTTCCAAGTTTGATAGACTTGATTTCCGCCGTTTTGATTGGTTAAATCTGAGAAAGACGTAGGTTTTTGCCAAAATCAATCGTTTTCATTAGCGTTCTCATCGCTTTCCAATTTGAAAAAAAGAAAGGAAAAATCTTACACCCTGTATAATCAATCAAAGTGGCTAAAAAAGCCCAGCAAGTTCCGTGAAAGATATCTCCCTCTCATTAATTACGTGCTTTAAAAAGCAAATTGATTGGATAAAATATGTTATAAAATATAAAAGATTTTTACCTGATCATATGGAATTTCGACCTCGACAGCTTCAGCACATTCGTAAGAACCATGCGTTATCGCGAGAACAGTTATGTCATGCCAAGTTTCGTCGATAATAACGGGGAAATCTCCCATGACACTACAGCTATCCATATTACCTAGAATTCATAGTGGAATAAAATACGTACTTAATTCTTAAATATGATCAATAAATACCGATCAACCTACAGGCGTTCTTATTGAAATACGTCCTACACAAAATCATTCAGAGCCGTTGGAAGATGACTAGTTTACTCTTAAGATTTAAGGGGGTATATCTGTCTGATTAAATAAAGGCATTAGAGGTATTAAAAATGCTCCAAATTGATACTGGGTGATAATTAAGTGTACTACGAACCTAATGAGCAAAAAAAAATTCGAAATTTTCGCATTTTGTCGATTTTTACTAAGTATTTTTTAAAAAAATGAAGTTAAAAATAACGTTTGCTTAAATTTGACTACTCAAACTTCAAAATATCGTCTTGACGTAAGCTAAATTTCTTATCAGTGTTTCACTGGCTTTCTTTTGAGCCTACTTTCGAAGAATCGAAGCACTTTTTTTTCGGAAATTGGAAAAAAGCCTGTCTTACTCGCTTTCAAATGTTCTGGGGGATACTTGATAAAAATTTGAGCCATTTTTCAAATATATCTTTAGATAGATTTTGAACTCTGAAATTGTGAAAAATCGTCGGTTATTTGGCGTTCTAGAATTGTTCAGTCGCCGGATCAGAAAAGCTCGTCTTAAAAGATTGACATACTACCGTTACGTGATCTGTGAATATTTGAGCTCAATTTGATATACCGTCTAGAAGGAGATAGATTTTGCAGTTTTGAAAAGGTCTTCATGTAAACATACTGTGACTATTGGTGTAGATGTCAATAACCATATGTGATATACTTTTTTGTAAGATTAAGGATAGATCTACAAATCAGTATTTTTGTTTTTTCTCATAAGCTCTTAGTTTACAGAATATATCACCGTGAATATGTCAAACCTGCCAGATATACCCCCTTAAAACCCGACAAATTTGAAGAGAACAAATAAAATGTATATTACATTTCAATAAAGACTTTATTGTCTTCTTTCGAACAAATAATCAAAACTGAATAAATTAATTCTTCAATTTTATCAAGAAAAAAATGTTGGAAAAATTAAAAGTTTACCTGGGACATCGTCGATCATGATTTTGTGGGCGTCTTGGATAAACCGGAATGGTGGAGTATCCCAAGTGGCGGTTTTTACAAAGCAGTTGTATTCATCATCGCCAGAAATGTTGATACAATCAGTTCCTTAAAATTTTATATTTGAAAGAATTTCTAGAAGTGGGGTAATACAAACTTTCACCAGAAATAAAGTATTCCCGTCAATGAACAAATTCGTTAAAATTGATTTCGAAAACAGAAGTTTTGAAGTATATACATGTATATCTATTACGGTACTTGCTCGGGTTTTTTGCCACTTTTTAGCCAATGTTTTTCTTTATAATTCGGTTTTTGAAAACGACTCATCCGATTAAGTTCTTAGATTACAAAAATTCTTTAATTATCTATTTTTTTAAAATTGTAAATAATGGTCTTATTCGGACTTTTTTTTATTTATTTATATCAAAATATTTTTGCTCAGTTTGAGCTATCTAAGAACTTAATCGAATAAGTCGTTTTCGAAAGCCGAATTATATACAATTGTTAACCGAATGGAAAACAATAGTGGCTGAAAAAGTGGCATAAAAGCCCCAGCAAGTACCGTAAAAGATATAATTCTGTATATTCAAAATAAATACGTATTCGCAGGCTTGTGAAAGGGAAGGAGAATAAAGGGGAAGGGAACCAAACTCAAGGGGAAGAAGGGGAAGCAAAAACAGGGAGATCCTGTATATATTCCCCTCGAAGAATCAAAGATTTTAACTTTAAGAATTTATTAAGAATTAACTAAAGAAATTTCTTATTCTCAGAAATGCTCAAATTTTACTTAAAAATCTGTCCAAATTTCAAAAAAAATTAAATAAATTTTAATTATTTAAGTAAATAGGCTAATTTTGAAAGATTGTAAAATTAAAGAGAAAAATTTATCAAATTTAAGAGAAAATAAATCAAATTTTGATAAATTTTTCAATTATGACAAAAATAAGTAAAAATTGCTGAAATTTAAAAGAAAATCATCTCTCTTTTTAGAAAATTATTCAAAGTTTGACGAAATTATTTCATCCTTAAAGCTACCTCCTGGTATGATTCAAATAATCGAATAGAACTTTGAACTTCACTACCGGTGAATGACGGAAGTGATGAGTCCTCGAAAAAATAACCAAAATTTTTTGATATAATTTATGTCTCAAATTTACCTTCTTGTATAGGGTATGGACTCGCAAAAAGGGAAAGGGGAAGAGCTAACAGTAGGGAAACATTCTCTTTTACAAGCCTGCGTATTCGCAATGTTTGAAGATGATAAGAAAGAAAACAATTTGATTTGATTTTGGACCGGCTGGGAGCCTCAAACATGAAATTAAAGATTTTCTAAGAATGCATACCTTCTGCAGCCATTGGAATGCACCTTTGAACTTCTTGCATTTGTTCTTTAAATTCCCATCTTTCAGAACCTGCATCTTCTTCGGCTTCTCGGCGACCGACATGAGCTTGGGCTGAAGGGGTTGATATTTTGAGGACCAATTAGTAAAATTTAGAATCTTAACTCGTGATTAATGAGGTTTTATTATCAACAGAGATCATTTCCTATGATTTGATTGTTAATTTTATTTCGGGGGTAACCGTTAACAAAAATATTTTGCTGGAAGTTTTTAGGGTTATTCACTGAAGTTTTCCAAAAAATTTGTGTCAAAAAAGCAATTTTGAAAATAAAAAAAATTTCTAGAGATGAAATTTCACATATCAGTTATGTTCTTTAAGGTTATGGTGGTTCCTACATTTTCTGCATTTATTATGTCATAAAAATGCACCAAATCAATCGTTTATGTTTTAAACCCAAATAAGAACAAAAATTTTTCGAAATTTTTGAGTTTTTTCGATTTTTTTCTGAGTATTTTTTTCAAAATTAAGTACAAAATAAAGTATGTTTCAATTTGACGACTAAAACTTCAAAATTTCGGCTTGACGTTAGCCAACTTTCTCTTCAGTGTTTTCTCAGCTTTCTTTTGAGTCTACTTTCAAAAAAATCGAAGCGCATTTTTTTTCGGAAATTTTTTCACGTGACTTTGAAAAATTCATATTTTGAGTATTTGGTCGAAATTAAAAAAGGCTCCTTAGAAGTTTCTATTTGTTTCGAGCTACCGTTTGCAGAAATTTGACTGAATTTTGAAATTTAACCTAGGAGGAGATAAATTTTCCGATGAACAAAGTCGAAAAACGGTGGTTTATCGCATATTCTAGAAATAATATCGACAAAAACGCTCCTCAGAAGTTTTAAATACTAATTATACAGATTATGTTAAATTCCAGGTTTATTTCAAAATAAAGCCTAAGTGGAGATAGATTTTCCGTTTTGACTTAGGTCTCCCTGTCTCGATTATGTGTCTGGGAGTGTATGCATGCAAAAAAAATTTGACACATGTTTTACGCAAGCTGAAGGCTAGTTCTACAAACTGACTAATCTGAATTATATCCCGAAGCTGTTTGGCTGATATTTTATCGAGAATATGTCAAATTAGGAACCACCATACCCTTGACTAGACTGTCACCTATCGAAAAGCTCGAAAAAAAAATGTGGAAATCTTTAAGAAATAAGATAATTTTGTAAATTTATTTTTTTTCCGGTAAAAAAAATTTGGAGATTTCGAAAATTTTAAAATTTTCTAAAATATTTGCCTTAAAATTTTCAAAATTATTTTATTTAAATTTAAGTCCAAAATTATCAATAATGGCTTAGCCATTATGGCTATCTTCATTTTTTTCTTATATGTTTGTGTTTCCGTTTTGGTCGACTTAGGTGACAGCTTAGTTCAAACATTTTATTTTACTTGTAATTTCTAATCAAACGATTAATTTGGGAGATTCTACAAATTTCATTATGCAATTTTTTGCCGTTTTATAATCGACCCGGGCCTGTGGCGGTGGCCGCCAAATAATTGTTCCATGCTCCGTATCCTGCTGGCCATCCTGTATGAGAATATCCGAAAAGATGATGTTTGGTTGAGGAATATCCTGGTGGTTTGTAACCTGCAGTATAGACTGGTGGATTGTAGACTGGAGGCTGGTAGTGATCAGGTTGATAAGGCTTCACAAATGGACTTTTGATGAGGTCAGAATAGTTTCATGAAATACTGATCAAAAACAAAGTTTTAGTTTTTTTTTTAAATTGTTATTGAAATTTTTGTTTAATTAAAAATATTCATTTTAAAACCCAAAGCTGGTAAACCAAATTTTGTGTGGTTTCCATTCGGTTTTAAACTTGAACTATTCTTTTTGCAGATTCGCCTACGCAAAATATGGCTTCATAATCAAGTTCCTTAGATTTGTATTGACAATACTGTTTGGTATGGAAATTTTTTGTATCAATGAAATTTTCCTAGTAATTAAAATCTACAAAATAGTAATATAAGACTTTGAATAATTTTTAGTTCAGGATAGATTCTTTTAGAACAGGATTTTTGTTAGCTTTTGAAGATTCGATGATTTTCAAATTTAATTATTATTTTCTAATTATTTACAAAATTAAAATTTGAAAAAAAATAATTTTTTTCACATCAAATGAGTAATTGAGTGAAATCTGAAAAAACATCGTTACTTCAAATGATAAAGCGTTTCTCCAAAAGAAGTTATTTGTCACTCATTTTATTCAAAAAAAATAGTATTTATGTATTTTTCATGATGGAATTTTAAAAATTATTTATTTTTTAGAAAATTATAAACTTTCTAAAAATGTGTAAAAATAATTTATTTTTTAGAATATCTTGTATATCCGAAAATTTTGTATAAATTATTTATTTTTAAAAATATTATGTATTTTAAGAAATAATACAGGTTGAATTTTATTTTTTGCAGGTTTTTGCAGGCGTGGACATTTCACACGTGATCATTTCAATTTCCTACGCTGATCCCAAACATTTATATGGGACCGCAGTTGTACGTGAAACACCTGCCAAAAATTCAATTCAATCTGTATAACAAAATTCTCTATTTTTTCTTGAGACCCTAGCCTGTTATACTTGTGGTAGTGGTTAGAGTGATGGTATGGTAAATAATTATGGTTGACGTGGTTTGGATTGTTGAGTTTGGAGAAAAATTGAGTAGAACAGTCCCATTTGGTACAGTCTCCGTCTTGTGGGATATCACAAACTGGTCTCATTGTACAGACTGGAAGAAGTCCAGGAGTCCATGTAGCTCCGATTCCATCAGTACAGGTAGCTTCCGATCCCTGGAAATTAATTTACAATTTGAACAAGAAAACTTGGTCATTAGCATTTGATTATGAAAAAAGCTTTATTTAAATTTAGTCTTCCAGATAATATGATTCATTTCATGTAAACAGAAAATAAATTTAAAATTTGAGTGAACTACAAAGTATAAAAAAAATACCCATAACATAAATGACTCAATCTTTTGAAACCGGATATTTTTGTGTAAAGTTCGAAATTTTAAGACGATTTAAAAAAACAGCATAGTCAAAAACTTTTCACTGGTTCTTATAAAACGTTAATTGAATAACGTACAGCCTGAGTTTTTTTTAATTGGGCCATTTTTTTGGGCACATCTGAAGAATGAGTATTTCTTATTGTCGGGCATCCAGTTCCGTATAGATAGAAATATTTTAAATAATATACTTTTTGAAAATTTGATAGAAACTTAACTTTTAAAATAAGTTTTTTTTTAATTTTTTGAATTTATAACTACTGAAATACGCTTATGTTCTGGCTTGTTAAACCAAAAGTCTTTTTTTGTGTGCGTTTGAATATGTTTTCGCGTGGGTTCCGCCTATACGCCGGACCCCTTGTATAAAACAGTATTTTATCGGTTTTATCGTTAATGTTGCCGTAAATACTATACATGTTAAATTTGCATACAGATATTCACCATAGTTAACCAACAACTTCCTCAAAATATATTTTGCTCTTACCAAAATAGCTTGCCATCCATCGTCACACATAAGTTCACAGCTCCATCTCGCCTCTTGAAAAAGTGGATTTTGATTTTCTGATCCATAACTTGTAATGTATCTGAAATCTTGATCAGTTCTGGCAGAATTATCTGGATGCGAGAATTTAACTGATCCGGAAACTGTAGTTTTGGTACATTCCCACCAGCCATGAATATCGGCCTTTTTATGAGGTTACACATTTTGTCGAAAATTTATGTTCGATTTTTTTCTATGGTGAGGGCTTTCAATAAAAAATCTTTCAAAATGTAGCAAATTGTTTTTTGACAACGAACCTACTCATGCAAAATCATATAAAATGAGTTATATACTAAGAATCGAAGTCATCACTCTGAATTAGGGTTTTTACAACTCTTTTTCTGACCACTAAATGGTCGAAAAATTTTTTTGTGTGCGGAACCGTTTTTTCTAGGTCCACCACCACCAGACCAATATATTTTTGGTGTTTGTGATTTGAAACACGCTCGTGCTGGTGGGGTTTAAAGTAAAATGAACAAAAAACTAATTTTTTCAAAGTTTGTCATCTTGTGGCTAGACAACCGCGAGACCCCGTCAATATTATTCTCGAGCCATATTAGCCCAATGTCCAAATTTCAGAGGATTTTTTTACATGGGTCTTTTTGCCAACTTTCTTGTACTTTTCTCGGGAATCTTCCGAATAAGACAAAATAATTGTGCGCGAAAGCAGTTTTGATAATTTCGGCAAAAATAGTTAACCTCCCTTTAATGTAGATTGTGGGAAATTTGTATGAGTAGCACAATAATCTTTGTCTTCAATACATCGAGTCAAATCGCCCATCCAGTCGCCATCATGACAGATTGAAACTTGGTCGTTCCATTTTTCAGCTCGGAATCCTTTATCGCACTTTAGCGCCACCTTGGTGTCTCCGCCCAAAACAGTCACATCCCAAGAACCACCTTCGACGCCAGAATCAAACATTTCATCCACTTCAGTTTTTGACTTTTATTAAAATATTAGTTAATTAATTAGTTAATTTTTTAATATTAGATAATTTTTAGATTTAAAAGTAAATCAAATGGCTTTGACTGGGCCAAGTTGGTCCTTTAAAAATTTTTACTCTTCATTTTAAGGGGGTCGGTGCTTAATTTGAGACAAATTTGCACTTTATTAATTTTTTCTCTCTTGATGGTAAACGTTTTGGTCTTTGAGAATTTTCGAATGAAAATCTTCCAAAATGAAAGATGACACCTTTGATCTTACTTCTTATAATGAGATTTTCTTTCAGATTCATAATTTTTACTTTATAAATTGACTTTTGAAAAAACACTCAAAAACAGTAAATTGCGAAGGTGTCTAAATTGAGGTAAAATTATTTTATTTTTTATTAATAACTTACCGCATAAAACGGTCCAATCCACCGAATTCAATTTATTTTAATTGTTTTTTATACGATTTTTACGTCAACATCGAGACTTAAAAATTTTCAAAAATACGAACAAAAACCAAAATTTTAGCAGATCAAAAAAATATTTTTTTATGAGATGAATGAAATAAATTGAATTTTCTAAATATTGACAAAAAAAATGAAATTTCGGCCTAAGTTGTTTGTTTGACATTTAATTTTTTGGCCTAAAATCAAAAATTTGATCGTTCAAAAAGACGAAAAAATCGAAGAAGAAAATGAAATTCACAAAATGTGAGTAAATTGTTTTTTTTTGAAAAAAATAACTCACAGCTGGGCATTTTGAGGCTGCTTCAATACAATAAGTTGGCTTCATTTCAATTCCAACGTGATTAAACCAAACATCATCGGATGAGCATGTAAGATAAGCGCTATCGGAGTTTTTGACTTTGTACTCAAGACCTCGATGATTGAGTCCTGGATCACAAGTCAGAGTACACTCAGTTTTCCATGCTCCTGGCTGTCGGACACATCTGTATCTTCCGTTTTCGACATAACCTGAAAAATTCTTAGAAAAATATTCATGATTTCCAGTATGATAAAAAATGGGATTGAATATAAATACTAACAAGATCGATATATAATATAAATAATATAAAATTAATAATCCATTTTCCCGGAAAACGAACTGCCAGAAAATACTACAAAAAAATAACGCTAAATACATATACTACTAAAACAAAGCGACAGTGTAATCAGAAAAATCCCACTGATAGAAATATGATAACAATAAAAAAAAAAAGTAGAATATGTTAATCATAAGTGAATTGCTTGAATGATATACACACCAATAAATTAAAGCAGTTTCCATTATCAAGACCCTTGCCTAATAATTCATATCTAATATAAAAAATATACACTATTAGTTTACTTAAGACAACAATTACTAGGTGGGGATATCAGAACACGCGCAATATTAAGAGAATAGATAAAAGCGTTTTTGAGATGGAGTTCCGTTCCGAAAAGGATATAAGTTATAAAGAACCTATATTATAGATCTATATTATAGATTAACCTTCACATATTGAGGTTTTAATGTTGAAATTGCCAATTTTTTATATCCCTTTAACACCTTTCTGTTAATCTTAGATGTGCGGGCTGAGGGAGTCAATCCTAACACTCCTAAGACCCCTCCTAACCACTCATGAGGCCGCTTTTCAGCCCGCACATCTGAGATTAACAGAAAGGTTTTAAAGGGATATCGCTCAAACTTTCTCAAAACTAAAATTATTTAAGGGGGTAGCAGTGATGTGGCAGATTGAAGTCAATTTAAGTTACGAAAATAATTAGTTTTTTTTTGCTTATTATCGTTAGCTGAACCAGAATAAATGTGTATCGGCTCATTAAAAATCATTTTTATCTATTTTAGGAAATATTTGAGTTCGAAGTTTTATTTTTGAATTCGTAAAATTTTCAAAAAAATTCAAAGCATTTAAAAAATTTTACGCATTTTACGTCCAAAATTTTTTTCTGATTTTGTTTTTGAAATCTGTGAAAAAGAACGAAAAAATAGTGATTTTAACTTTTTTTCATGCATGTCTACATATTTTTTGACCGCTGTTTGAAAAATCATAAAATGTTTATTTGTCAATTTTTGTCGACTTTTATAGAAATATTATGAAATTTTTTTGCAAATCAAGTTCAAAAATTTTTATTATTAGTTTTTTGAAATATCTCTAAAAAATCAGGCCGATTCACTTGTGAAATGTTTTGGTAACTATTTGGTTTCCGTATTTCAACTGATGGAAGAGTAAAGCGAATATCGTTTCTGAACTACTGATGAAATTTACAACACTTGCTTGTGACACCAGTTTGTGCCACTTGGCACGCAATTTAATAAAATTTTATTTTTGCAAAAAAATTTCGATAAAATTTCGGGTGTAACAGGCGTGTTTTCTTTTGAAAACCAGCCGATTTTTCTATATTTAAACGCAATTGAAGGCAAATTTTTATTCCTAAAAAGCTGTTTTTCTATATTTTTCATAGAAAAAACTTTCATATTGAGGAAATTTTTTCATGTGGATAATGATTAACTCACTTCTCAGCGCATAATGTTATTTACACCCGAAAATGTCTGAAGTTTATAAATATCGTCTCCAAAAAATGTTTTACATCGGGTTAAGTTGGAAATGGAGTTCGAATGAAAAGTAGTTTTTGATATTTTTTACAGATACTTAGTTATGTTGAGAAATTAAAAATATAAACATTTGCAAGAATGAACATTTTTGTTGAAGATGAAAAATTAAAAAAAAAATTCACATTTTTTTTCTTCATAAATCATTCCGAAAAAATGTACCAATCTGCCACATCGCTGCTACTTCTTTAATCGTAAAAAGAGCTGATTTCGGACCGAAAGAGAAAAAAAGTGAGGTTGGTTAGGCCAGACAAAATATTTCAATAAAAACACAACCTACGCATTTTCGGCATTTTCGATGGTTAAATTTTTCCCTCAACTGACCAAATGTTTTTTTTTTTCAAAATTATTTAATAATTTTTTATTTTATCTAAAATAAAATTTCGTTGCGGTCACGCTCTTGCCGTTTACAATTAAAAAAAAAAAACAATATTTATGTCCTATATGGATTACCCGCCCTCAGAGTACAAATCCTTAATATTTGAATGATATAAACAACGCAAGATATTAGCACCCAATCAAAACCCTTGATTGCGGAATAAGCTGATTTCATTGGTCAGATTAAGAAAGAAACAACCAATCAAATGCTCAGATTTTGCATTTTTCAAATATTTAGAATTTGTACTCTGAGGGCGGGTGATCCATATATTTAAGGGGGTCGGTGCATTTTGGCAGATTTGCACTTTTTTCATTTTTTTTCGCTTGATGGGAAACTTTCAGTCACTTCAAATATTGTGGTAAAAACTTTTTAGACCGTAATTTGGAACTTCTGAGCTCACTTTGTTTAATCTGATTTTTGTCAGATCGATTATTTTTACTTTATAAATCTTCTTTTGAAATTACATTCAAAAACGCGCGTTTGCTATCGAAAGTGTCTAAATTACAGTAAAATTATTTTTTTTATTAATTTAAAGTTAAAAGTTAAATAAAATAATTTTTAAACGGTGGATGGGTCGGTTGACCAATTTGACAAGTTTGGGTGTAATAAATTTTTTTTTAATTCTGGATAAAAGGGCTTCGAGGGCTTCGATGGACTTCTGCCAAACGTATTCACTTAAAAAAGATACGATTCAGAGTATAAACAAGAGTATAAGCATAGAAAAAATATGTGGTCACCTACGCGAAAAGTTAATGTGGCCATTTTGAAGAGTTTTTTCGTTGATTTAAAAAAATACCGTCAAAAAAATGAAGAAGAAATAAGACATTTTTTTATAATGTTCGGAAGTGTTTTCAAAAATTTCTCATAATTTGTCGAATTCGAAAGTTTAATTCGAACTTAAATTTTCTTAAAAGCAGGAATTCGAGCATTCTGTAGTTACAAAAAGTTGCCTGGAGTTGAAACTTAACTTTGGTGGTATATTGAGAAGAATATATGAACCCAGTAAAAAGTTTTTTTATCAAGAGCCCATATACGTATCTGTCAAAATGCACCGACCCCCTTAAGTCTTTTTTATCGAGATTAGAGACAGAAAATAGTTTTTTAGAGTGAATTTTTGACCACCTGGAGGCCCAAATTTTTTTTATCATTTGGACTAATATATTTGGTAAAGATAACTCCTCTGAAGTCAAAGAACAATCATGAAAAACTTTTAGTTTGGCCCATGGTTCTCCCGGTCCGAACCCTATCTATAGTATTTTGGCCAAGATGAATAAAAATAATTCGAAAAAAAAATCACTCAAAAGTGTCTTACTTGGTTCATAGTTGCAATCTCTGGCACATGGGAATTTTTCTTCTTCTACACATACAGGTGGTTGACCTCCTTGCCATGATGGCCAGGTAGTTGGATCACAACTGTAATCAGGGTTGTAAAAGGGATGGCTTTTGCGTGGGTTTTCCATCACCTTTTTGCGTAGGTTTAAGCAAAAGATAGGCAAAAAATGGGGATGGGAATAGAAAATCTGGTCGGGGATGATCCCTTTTACAACCCTAACTGTAATCGTATTCACAAGTGTTTGAAACAAATCCTGGATTACAAGTCAAGTGACATGACGTCATTCCGTGCATTGAACTGAAATAACCATGACCATACGTTTGATGAGGAGTGTATTTTGTGTTTCCATATTCGGCATATGATCGTCGTTTTCTGCCATAACCATCGTATTGCTAAATTGACAATTTTACAAATGAAGTTTTTGAGATTTTCTCTAAAATATTTGTGAAAAATAATTTTTTTCAAAAATGAAAACTTTTTTCGAGTAAAAAAAATTGGATAAATATGGCCACATTTTGAAAATGAAATAAAAAAAATACTTGTTCGGATATAAAAATTAAATTCGATCATCTACCGAGCGTAAGTTTTGGTCATATTTTACCCCAAATGGAAAATCCCCTTCTGACAGAAAATGAAAATTTAATGACGAAAATTATTATTCTTCTAATTGAATTTTTATTTTAAAATAAATTTTTGATTATGCAGCAAAAATGCTTTCCATGAATTATAAGAAAAGCTAAAGAAATATTTTTCGCATTCCCAAATTTTTTGAATTGTTTCGAAAATTTGATTATTAATACAAAAAAAGAGGAATCATGTTGATAAAGTACACGTAGCAAAATTTTGATGACATCGATAAATTATTTTATTTCCGGATAAAAATATTTTTTTATTTTTCATAGACAATTTATCAAAACAAATCACAAGATTTTCAAAAGTTTGATGACCACCAGAATAAAATGACAATTTAAAAAACTCATGCTGTAAAATCTGTGATGAATAAGTCAAATTATGTAAAAATGAAAAATTTGAGGTTTTGAAAGTTATTTTCAAAGGTCAGAAATGTCAAAAACTATGCAATGTTATCAAAACCTGTCTACTTCACAAAAATGATTCGTATTGTTTCAATTTCCTAAATAGTCAAATTTGTATTCAATTTTTTAAGAACAATCGTTGAAATTAAGAAAAAATAATTAGAGGTTTTAAAAAATGTCCATTTTATATCCCTTTATGACTTTTTGATTAATCTAAGAGATGTGGGTTGAGGGAGCCAATCCTTTTAGGATTATCCTAACACTCCTAAGACCCCTTCTAGCCACTTATGAGGCCGCTTTCTCTTCTTTTCAGCCCACATCTCTTAGATTAATCAGAAGGTCATAAAGGGATATTCATGGATTACAAATCTGTAATAAATAAAAAATTGACTTTATGATTGTTAATTGTCAAGCTGATAATATGATTAACAACTAAGTTAAAAATTACTTAAAATTTTAATTACCTTGGCATGTTTATGATCTGCAACATGTTCACCGTGAGACATGGCACAGTTCCAGTTGCCGTTTTCTTCACCATGTGGTGCATCACATTGATGACCTCTTCCATAAGGTTCTTCACAACCCAGTGGTTGTTTTTTGTTATCCCATTTACCAGTCTTCATGTCACAAGTTATTTCTTCAGCGTGACCGTCTGGTAATAATCTTCTTGGAATTGAAGGCCATTCGCATTGAACTTGACAAATCTGAAAAAAAGTTGAAAATGTTAAAAAGCATTTTCGATATTTTTTAAAGTTTTATTGTAGACATAAAATTTTTCGAAAAAATTAAATTTCCATTTCTTAATTAAATATATAAAAATTAGATATTATATTTCCTAATTCAATATCAAGTTATTTAATTTGTTCCGCAATATTAAAGATTTGAAATAAATTAATACAATTGTGACTCGTAAAGTAAGCAGGTTTTGTGTCTTGAGAGTGGGAAAATTCATAAAAGAGGTGATTCAGTGTGATCACGTGCAAAATGATTCATCTATTTTTAAATTATCATTAGCTCTTATTAGCAGAAATGAGGAGAAAATCTATCACCTTCAATCTCAATTTTGATACATTCATCGCTAAACCCTACAGTCAAAAATGTTCCATTTTTTAAAAGATGAATAAGAAACGTGAAAATTTGATAAAAAACGTAACAAACCATTTATTTATCAAATATGATTTTTCGTTTGAAAGATTACTATTGAAATTAAAATAATCAACTATATAATTTTTAATCCTGGTTAAAGGCCAATTTATCGAATTTCTAGTGAGAATTGATTTTAAAATTCAAACCTTTTCATAGCCGTGCTTTTTGCCCCACCGTTTTTCGGCATTATCATAACTTCTTTCTGAACCTTCGCCGTAAATTCCTCTGAATTCTGATTCAGCTCTTTCTTCACCATCATCAGCTTGTCGTCGTCTTCGATAATAACTTGGAGGAGCATTGTATCTGAAATTTGAAATTTATAACAGAATTTGAACTGAATCTGAAATTTAAAAAATTAAAAAAAAATTGATGTGCGAAAATTGATCGAGAAAATCGATAATACGTTTTTTTTAATAAAAAGGACCAACTTCTATATATCCTTTTCGGAACGGAACTCCATCTCAAAAACGCTTACTAATCTTACAGCGCGTGTTCGAATCCTACTGATGTTGTCTTAGTGATTGTCTTAGTGATTGTTTGAGTGATACACACCAATAAAATTTAGCGGTTCCATTATCAAGACCCTTGCCTATAATCATATTCAATATAATCAATATAAGACAACATTAGTGGGATTCGAACACGCGCTACAGAGATAGTAAGCGTTTTTGAGATGGAGTTCCGTTCCGAAAAGGATATGTGAAATTTAATGGCTAACACGGAACCCGGGTCGCGGATATAAGATTTTTTTAAACAAAATTTTGTTCATTTAATCAGATTGAATAGCTAAAAACCATGTATTTTAGTAAAACATTGGTACCGGTAACCTTGTAAAAAAATGTATTGTATTGGCTCGAAAAAAAACGAATCGGACCCAGCTTTTTCGTGATTGCTATCGATCTGGTCAGAATCAATTTTTTGATGTCTTTTTGATTTTTGATGATTTATGATTTTCAATCACGCTGAAATTTTCTGAATTTTTGTTTATTTTTATTTAAAAGTATATTTTTCAAACGACTCGAGAAACATTTTTAGTACAATTTTGACTTACCCTTGAGGATATTGTGAAGTTCCAGTGTAAACTGGTGCTTGTTGATAACCGGAATAAGTTGGTTTTTGATAAACCGGTTTGGGTGCCTGATAACCATTATATCCCGAATGAATATTGACAGATGGATAAGGAGATGTGTAGGTTTGAGAATGATCACTGTAATGTACATTTTCATTATAACTAAGATGATTTTTTGGGTAACCATGATATCTGCAGGAATACGATCCCTGACCGAAATCGTAATTTTCAACATTGCATTTGTCGTCAAATTTTGGAACTGGTGTTGGCTGACAGACAGCAGTATTGATGTTTTTTGCATGCTTCAATTTATCAAGAGTATTTTGCTTCGAGATCCATTTACCCTCTAAAAATTAAATTATTAATCTGAATTGATATAATTAAGTTAATATAATAAAATTTATTAATTAATTGTAAAAATCGTACATAGTATATCAATCATTATGCCTGGGTCACTTTAAAAAATTATTTGCCTGTTAAAAGAATAGGGAATAAGTTTTTAAAGTTACCCAGGCATAATGATCGATATNATATGGTTAGAGTCAGTATCGGGAAATTATCTACAAAACTTAACCCAATTAATTCTATGAGTTTATATGGTTAAGCCACCTGAGGTGATCACCATGTGAGTATAAAAATACAACTTTTTGGGCTTTGTAAGGCGCGTTAACCCTTGTGAGCATATTAAAAAAGTTCCGCCAAGAAACCAGAGCCACAATTGTGGCTCTACTTTGAATGTTGTTTACAGAGAGCTTAAGGCAGTTGGAATTGCAATTTTTATGCATAAGGAAGTTGAAAGGTAATATTTTTCCATTCGACATTTTATATTCTAGAATTTTAATTTTTAGTTCTAGAAAATATAGTGAGAAAAGCAAGGCATACCATATCACGTGATACACGGTCACAGTTGTCTTCACAAGTTACATTTCTGTCGNAAACGATGCACAAGTATCTGGCCTACGTCATAGTTTTGTTTGCTTTGATTTATATGTCATAAATCAAAAGTAATTTATAAATTAGTCCAAAATTTTGATTGAAAAATCATGATTTTTGATAAAAAATGTTTATTTTTCTCAATAAAAGCAGATTATTACACTTTTTTCTATTATTTTTAAGTAAATATGGTAATGAAGTACACTTGTGGGCAATTTTTGATTGCTTAAATTCACTATTATAATAATTCAATTTTTTCATGGGATACTTGAAGTTGAAAATTTAAAACCAATTTATTTTTATCTTTACTGTTATGCATGCACAAAACACTTTCCTAAAAACTGGCAAATCTCACATTTGTATTTTATGTCTAGTTCCGAAATAATTTTTTAGGAAGTTAAACATAGGCGAAAAATCCTAATAAATCAACAACCCGTGATACTGGATTCCAGTAACTGGAACCAAACATTCGAAAAATTTTTTAATTCTTTTTTGGGAACCGAATTAAAATTCTTTATAATGTGTTTGAAAGAAAAGATTCTACGCTCCCGTTTTTTGCCTTTTTTGAATGATTTTAGGTATGCTCGAGCCAAAATTGTGGCTCTGTGCTTACTTCTTTATATTTATGACTGAAAATAATGTACAAACTGTGCATTCTTTATTCTGACTGTAAAAAGGGGCGTAGTAAGCCTCGATTTGAATTAATATTGAGCAATAAATACATACATACATACATACAAGGGTTAAAGGTTTAATTATTATTAATGTTGTGTTGTTATAACACGGATCGCACCTCAAAAACATTAAGCTCAAAATTAGAAAAAAAATTTGAATTTTCGAAAACAATTCCGCTTAAAATTCTGCACAAGTTACCGATCACAAATCGTTAATAAACTAGTTAGTTTAAAAGTCGATTTTATGTCCGGTACTGACCCTATATATTGTTTATATAAATAATTTAAAATTATTGTTTTTGATTTCAGAATTTGGAAACAACTTATTCGATTGCATTTTTAATAGCCGAAAATGGACATAGAAAAACATGAATAAAAAGGATTGGACATGTTTATTTTCTTGCACAAAAAAGTGTCTTTGTAAGTTTGAAATAAACGTTCTAAAACTTTGTTCGAAATTTAATTTATTTTCTGATGGATTGAATTAATTTGCATATACCTTTAACGAACTAATGTTATTAGGATATGCGGGCTGAGGGAGCCAATCTTAACGCTTCTAAGACTCCTACTAGCGACTCATGGGGCCGCTTTTCAGCCCGCTGTCAATTCCATGAGTTATTAGCTGCTGGAGAGAAATTACGAATTATCAAAATCGTTTTCGTAAAATGTTCTACAAGTTTTATACTCATTCAAAAATAATCATATCTATACAATAATAATAAACAGCGTTATTGGAACATTTTTTTCCATTTGAATATTTCAAACAAAAGTTTCACGTTTGTACATGTAAAGTCTACATTGTAGACCGTTAAAATCAGTAAAATATTAGCCAGCAATTAAACAGTTGACATGCTCAACCTCATTTAAGAAAGAAAAAAGGTCAAACATTTTTTCTATTTTTTCAAAAACTTTGGAGATTATCACGTTTTTTGTTATAAGTTTTCGAAAAAATAGAAAATGATCAGGAAGTGATTCAGACCAATTTCTGAGAAGATTATCACAAGTTAATTGAACGCGAGCCAATCAGCATGCGCATTATTAAGTGTTAGCTTCGACCGCAAGTCTAATTGAGAATTAATAAAAATTTTTTAGCATTAATTCACAATTAGTTCCAGAATTTTTCTCACCGTTACAGTAGTACCATCTTGGTTTGTATTCCCAGCCATCTTTACCATAAGGATTAGAACCGGAATATCCTTCTCCTCTGAAAGCTTCGTCATGATGGAAAGTTATAGATTCATCTTCATGATGCGTATGGATAGCGGTTTCGTTATCAGAATTTCGAGCTTTGTTTTGGTCAAAAAATTCAGTTTTTTATTATAAATTTTTTGCTATAATAATCTTCATATTTTTATTCGGAAAAATAAATTATTTATTTTGAGTAATCTTAAAAATTAAATCACTATTTTATACCAAATTATTAATTTTCGAGAGCAAAGCGCACCAAATTTTTTTGGAGTAATTCAGAATTTGAGACCGCTCTAAACAACACGTTATATTCACTTTAAATGTGCTGACCTAGCGCTTATTATTTTGACTAATTGCGTCACTTACTAGAGTTTCATCGCTAAAACCACTACACTCCGGAATTAACGAATTTACTTTTCAAATGAGGAAAAATAAATCGAAGGGAACAAGATGAAAATTTGCAATTATGAATAAGTCTAATAATTAACCATTCCTGTATGACGTCGTTTACGGTCATTAACGTTTCCCTTGGTTCTGTCATCCCAGTGTCCTTCTTGGCATCGAACTTCCATTCGTACTTCCCAGGCTGGACTCTCTGGCGCCCATCCGAGTTCTTCTGCATCCCAGCAGAAAATTTGAGCCCAGTGTGGGTCAACATTCATAGCTTGGAGTTCTTTACATTGGCTAGAACAGGTAACCCAACCTTCTGTGCCAACTTCCAAAGCACCTTTTTCTTTGACATAATCGGGAATATATTCAGGATTTTCTTAAAAAAATCATTCAAAGCAAAAAATTTAGATAGTTAATTTCTTTCTTTGGTTGACTCTAAAATAAACTAGCGGAAAACAACCGAATATCTCAAACTTTTTTCAAACATTTGTGAATTTTTTCTTAATTATGGTTCTAGACTTTATCTTTGATACCATGAAGTTGAAGTAAAGCGTATTTTGGTAAAATTTTTTCAAAATGAGTCATTGTGAGAAGCGGTGGAAAAACGGTCCAACCATTTTTTCACCAATGAGCGTCCAGTTTTAAAAGCATGGATTTTTATCATGAAATAAAATAAATTGAAAAAATTCATCAAAATCGCTGAACATAACCAAACGTAATCATTGGTTGCTAAAATTTCGTCTAAATGTGGAGAAAGGGCCCTCAGATCGACAGATCGTGACTTACTACAGAATAAAAACAACGCGGGATAGCACCCGATCAAAACCCTGAATTTCATAATAAGCCGATTTCATTGGTTAAATTTGGTGAGACCAACCAATCAAATGCTCCGATTTCGTAATTTTCAAATAGTCACGATCTTTCGGTTAAGAGTCCCTAATTCATAAACGTTAAAATGTACCTAAGGCGTGATGACCGTGCACATCCATGTAAGGGTTTTCTTCGCTACCAGCATCCGGAGTAGGGTGATAGGAACCACGTTCACCGTTGGCCTCTTCTTGGCCATTGGTTGCTGCGACAAGGATTGATAGCTAAATTTTATAATTTAGTCTTGACATTATTTTGTTTCATACAAAATGCATAAAAAATCAAGCAATGTAGTAATATTTTACTTTTCAGAAAAAAATTTTAATGATTTATTTTAAATAATGTAAAACAAATTCAAAATTCATTAACATCTATCATTTCGGACTCCGTTTTTTGTCAAAAATGTGTAAAATTTGGCCATGTGGTTTGAAATAATTTCATAAAATTGTGACCATATCGATCACGGGGTCTCCTCGCACATTTCAGCCATTTTTTTAGCCATAATTTTGATATAATTCGGTTTTTGAAAACGACTAATCCGATTGAGCTCTTAGATATCTCAAACTGAGCACAACTATTTAGAAAAAAAAATAAAAAAGATGGTCCGACATAAAATTGTTACCAATTCTTAAAAAAGTGATATTTAAACTTTTTCAGTAATAACAGAATAAAAAAAAAATGGTCCGACTCGGACCAATTTTTTATGTTGTTATTCACCAAATATTTTTTGGACTCGTATACCGTGCGCTTATTGACTGATAATGCATCACGAATAAAATAATTTTTATCGCATTAGTTTTGATCTACTTCTCATAGTAAAAGTCACATTGTCTTTTCAAGAATAATTTCTGAGCATTGAAGTTCTTTATTCCAAAAAATCTCTTTTTAATCTCATTTTCGACATATATCAAGGTTTTTGCTGTACGTTTTCAGTGGTCTCAGACTTATAAAAATAAATGTCTTGAATATAATTACCTTCCAACTTTTCATGATCGGAGCTGGTAACTGTCCAATTGACCGAGACTTCAGATACTTATAAATGAGCCAGTGCTCCGATTATCTGATCCTTTTTTTAAACAATTTATAAACTCTGTATTATATAAAATTTCCCCGAATTTATTTTTCAAAAATTTTCCCACAATTCTGATTGAACAAAGATAAATATTACCCCAAAGTTTACAAATAAAAGCATCACGGACTGGCAAAGAAACTCCTATTTTGGGGGCCAGATTATTTAACTGATATTATTTCAATTTCACTGCCAACTCTGAAATACTTAAAGACTTTTTTCAAAAAATAAATATGGAATTATCAATAAAGCGTCTTCAACAGACAATTTAGCTTTCAACTGACACCGAAATTGCCTTGGTTGATCTTAAAGCTAAATCTGTATCTTCATAAATTTTTAGGAGAAACATTTTCAATACGGCAGACATTTTCGTATTTTACTGCGGATTAACCTATTGTCAAACTCCTTATAGATGAAAAACTTTTCAAATTATGACGTCAGCCCACACGTTTTTAATTTTTGTACCAAAAAATTGTTTCTGTCCCCATTAGGGCGTCACCTATCGTTTTGACTCAGAAAAAATGTCGAAACTGAAATTTTTCAGCTAGACTATCGTATTTCTTGGTTAATTTGGAACAAAAAAGTTGCTTATGGCATTTTGAAATTTTAACTCCATGGTGTTTAAAATGATCAAAATAGTCACCAGAAAACCGGAAGTGGTCGGTGAATTTTTAGTGAACCTCCTTTGAGTCGTAGGTAAGGTCCTATTGCTGACAAATGCCAATTTTCAGAAAAATCGAGGCAAATTTAGAGGGCCGGAATGTTTTTGAAATTGGAAAATTTGGTAACTTTCACATATTTTGGAGGCAATATTAGGAATTTCGAGTAGTCCCATCGTGTTCCCTAGTAATTTTGAAGCAAAAAGTTGGTTCATGACAAAATTTTAACTTCCTGGCGTTCAAAATGACCAAAAAAGGAACCGGACATGATTTAACCGGAAGTGGACCTCGGAAAAAATTGGTAAAGCTTTCGGTTGAACAGGGTCTATTAACCATGTGTGTCAAATTTTAGCATATTCAGATTTAATTAACCCCCTAGGCGAAACGATTCAAAATAAAAAACGATTTTTTTGATCATTTTTTAGAAATCAATCGCTCTCCTATTATATATTATTGATCAATATTTTCGAAAATAATAAGTTTCATTAAATCTTTTATTCCAAATTTTTAACTACGATTGAAAAAAGTTTTTTTTGATAAAATTGAAAAATTTGTATTGACAATTTTGTAACAATATGTAAAATTAATTTTTATTTTTTGAAAAACTTTTTCTAGCTGTAAAAACATATTGACAGTTTTGAAAAAAAAAATCGAAATACCCTATTTTTTTTCAGCTTTTCTTAAGAAAAATCTAAACTCTCAAACTTTCTATTGAAACATTCTATTGATGCTCTCTATTCCAATAAATGGAGAATTTTTTATCATGATTCGGAAATCACCCCATCTTGGGTCGCGAAATTCTCTGGTATTTGACCAGTTTTCCCCAAAAATGTGTTGTACGCAAAAACTTTCGGTCATTTTGTACAAATCTGGCAAACTTCCAACGAGTGTTGCTTTTTTGAATACACATGCAAAAATGTGTTTCTCTTTGTTAAAAAAAACAGATTTGTGGTGTACATCAGAAAAACATCGAATTTATATGGGTTAAGTGCCATGATGTATTCTGCTAACGACATACCTGAGATGTCGTTATAAGAATTGGCGTTCATGGTGCTTTTTGCTAAACGGCCTATTTTCCCCTGANAAAAAAACTTATATGTTCTATTTCCCTGCAACCAAGAAAATATCGAACTTGGGTCAGTTTAAAATTAAATATAACTTTTTTTAACATAGAAATTGGAGAAATAACTTGACCGCTTGCCAATTCTCGGATCCCTTCTCTCAATAAATTTCCGTCGTATTTGTTGTACCAAGTCGTTTCCAGATAGTTTTTCAGGGAATTTCAAAATCGTCTTTTGGAAGTACTTGATTATCTACTAGATTGACTAAAAAATAATTTTTTAGTGTTTGTAAAAAAGTTGTTTTCAAAAAAAACTGAATTTATTAAGTAGTTATAGTGCGGGGTGGGTTGTGTTTTTCAAATTTGAAAAAAAATGAAGTATTTTTTCCAAAACATAATAAACTGTAATCCTATTAAAAAATCAGAAATAGACAAGCACCCCTCACAACCTCCTCAAAATTTCATTTTTTATTATCCTAAACTATCCTTTTTAAGGGCATAATTGCACTTTAAACGGACAGTTTCACACCTCATTTTTCCCCAACTATACTTTTTGTATAGTTTACTTCTCAATTAATGCTAATCAGCGATACAGTATCGCCCACTGTATTTTTCGGTGATCCTGGCAAGGGCTCCACTGTAAACATGAGGCTGGTATGACACCCTGTAATCCACATAGTTTTGAATTGAATTTTTATTTAAGATTTGTTTTTTATTCCAATTTTTGACGTTTATCATCCCAATTTTCATCAAAATTGTTTATTTTTTTATTAAAATTCTAATGTATCGCCACCGGAATAAATCGTTCTCGTTTACACATTGTTCGATAACGGTGCTCTACCTCTATCGTAACGCAATTATGTAAGAAGAATTTAATGGATCCTGGTCTTTCGACCGTCAAAAATGGTCGAAATCCTACTTTTTGGCGTTTCCTGTATGTATTTCACATAGGAAACCAAAAATACTATTCAAACAAAGTTTAATTTTCATCAATTTACAAAAAAAAACAATGATCAACGAATAAAGTGAAGAAAAAATTCTAGGCTGGTTTTTGAATTGATTCTAATTGCTCAATTTGATTTTTTTAATAAATTGACTTAAAATATTCAATTATTAAACAAATTATTTCTTTATTTAAACTAATAATGTATTTAAAATGTTTTATTTCTTTATATTCGGTTATGCTGCATACTGATATAGAGCTGATATAGAACTGATATAAAACTGATATAATTGAGCCAGCTTGTGTCTGAGAGTAGTTCTCAGTAAAGGTCTGTAATGGGTTTTTGAATTAATTTTAATTTTAAATAGATCATATTAATTATCAGAATAGTTGAAGTTCAAGTCTACTTATTATTTTCTGAACAAAATNATTTTGTTCAGAAAATAATAAGTAGACTTGAACTTCAACTATTCTGATAATTAATATGATCTATTTAAAATTAAAATTAATTCAAAAACCCATTACAGACCTTTACTGAGAACTACTCTCAGACACAAGCTGGCTCAATTATATCAGCTCTATATCAGTTCGGTCTCCGAGATGAAGTCAGACTATGATGTCATCAACAACTTTATCTTGTCGTGAGAGAACATATCAGACAGTGGTTATCAACATTGTCTAATATTATATTCTCCTCGACTTTATAACCACCCGTTTATAGTGAATAAACCAGAGTCTTTAGCGGCTCTCACAGGGTAAATACATGACTCTTCGTTAGTGGAGCCTTATGTCTACGAAACGGCCGAAAACCGGATTGTTTTATAAAAATTTACTTTTAGATAAAAAAGATGGATTTTTTAAATAAAAAATGTGTTTTATTTAAATAATCAATGAGTTCACATAAAATAAAGACTTTTTTAATACCTTGCGATGGTAACTTGCGATGTTTAAGGGGGAATCGGTAATTCCGGTTCAAAAAATAAAAATTACGTAACAAGGAAGACCCTCTCTTCACAAATCGTGAGACGAGACCTCCCAGATCAATCGGATTTCGCGAATCCGATAAGACTGGGAGGGGGCGAATGGAAGATTCCAGAATAAAAAGCCGACAGAAGATTTTTGCTGAAGAAAAGAGAGGACAAACAATTTTTAGCGAATATTTTTTTCTGAATTATTAAGTATATTTAATTATTATTGGAATAATGGAAACCAACAAAAAAAGAATATTCCATTACCCCACCGGAAGAAGTGGCGCAAAATTTTCTGAATTCGGGGGTTACCGGGGAAGACGTATGGACATTTATACGGTCTTTGAAAAAGTCCATGCGGTGGTCAGGGAAGCTTATTTTTATAGACACTTTCAAAAAAGTGATCGCTACCTTGTCGCCATCCCAAGTGTTTTACTTTTTAAACATGTCCGAAATAAGCGGATACAATTATTTTTTTATTAACGGGTCGGGCATGTACATAAAAGGCCAAATTCAACATGTGGAACTTTCACCACTAAAGTTTTCACTATTAACGGCATCAGCCGGCATAAATATCCTGGCAAGGGCTCCACTAACGTCAGACATTGGCTCCGACAGCTCTCTGACCGACTTTCTCATTGATGACGAAGTTAGTGAGGACCAGGAGGACGATGTCTTTCGTCCATGGGAGTAGCTCACTTCAAATGAGACTGCTGACATTCACAGTCACCTCCTCTTTAGAACAAAATGAACAAGTAAGTTATCTGCACAGAATAATAAATACGTTTTATCACAGTAACTAATTCAACCTATGTGTATACTAAATGAGACTGAAAATACTGAATACAGTAAATGAGTAAGCTACAAACAACCCTTGTAATCAAATAATAGTACTCATATAAATGTATAATGTCAAATAATGTATATATTCGTTTTAATTCCAATTTATGACCTATGCTGATTCACTGAAAGATTCATTTTTAATTTCAAAAGACACACCAACCCCACACCATAACTATTTAAAATAGATTTTTTGGTAGACGATAAGTTGGTACCTGAAGGAAACCGTTTCAAAATACCAAAACCAAACAATTTCGGAGCGCAGCGACTTTCAACGATCAATACAACCGATAACTACGAACGATCATTTCAATTTTTACGTGAGGGCGTGAAAGAATTGGCAGATGGATTAATTATCCCGCCTAGTCTTATGCTGAAAAATGAATTCATAATCTTAAATTCACCATGGTTCGATATTTGCTTAATTGCAAGGAAATCGAACACATTAGTTTTTTACGATGAAAACGAGGAAGTAAACTAATGGCAGTCATATCTCCTTAATTATACAGATAATTAATGTATCTGTTAATGTAAATATTTTAATACCCGCGAGCTGAGAGTTTCATGCAGGAAATAATATGACAGAACTCAGATTATTCAGTTATCGGATCAAAAAAGCTGATGTACTTATATCGAAATGCTATCGTTTAGTGGTCTGTGGAAATGTAAACTAATTTAGATATATCGTCTGAGAGGAGATTTTGAAGTTTGGAAAAATATTGTTGTAAAGATGCTGAAACTATGGGTGTAATATTTTGTTTCCTGATATTTTCCAGAAAAAAATCGGCGATATTGGGCACTTTCGGCGATATCGGCACTTTCGGCTATATTAGAACTTTGGCGGTATGGGGACTAGGGCGTCACCTGTCGAGGCTAATATTTAGACTAAAGGGCATCTAAGATGCCGCATCTTACAATCCGAGGATGCTATAATAGCATTGCTATTCCTCTTGATTTTTTCCAGAGAATTCGAAAAAAATAATTTTCGAATTTTTTTCAAAATTTGCAATTTACATATGCCACTAAATTGCATGATATGCGATTATAATTTATAATACAATTCATAAGATTATTTTGTCCAGTTGAAGGAAAAATTTTCTCATCATAATTCTGCCCTATGAAACGGGTAGGCAAATAGTATTTTAATATTTTTGTTACTCACGGATCATAACTAACGGTCTATGTGGAGATAACAATTACAGTACTTATACTCATAAGAGAAGACCAATCCGAGTCACATTCTCTCATATTATTTCCTGCATCATACTCTNNNGTATTCTGCCTCAACACGATAAAGTTTATCTGTCTAATTAAGGAATTATGACTGTCATTATTACACTCTGGAGCGGCAAATAGCCGAAGTTTTTGACGATATATACAAGTATAAGACTTTAAAATCTATCTTTTCCGAGGATAAATTTTCGAAAAAGGCTCAAATTTCTACAAAGTATTCCGCATAACACTTTTAAGACTTATAAGAGATGATCACGAGCTGTTTTGCAATTTCCTGTTAGAATTAGATTTTTTGGTCAATGTCGAAAAATTATGTCACGTGATCAGACTTAAAATCCAACTACAAATAAAGCAACAATTTACTGACAATTTCCGTGAAATCATAGAATTTGCTTTAAGACTACAAAAATCATTAGAAAAAAAAACAATAAATTTCGCAAAAATCTTATTTTTGTTATATCCTTAATCCAACCGAAGTCCATGGTGAAANATACTAATGAGGGTGTTGTCTCTTTGCCTGTGTTTTCTCTAGTCCCGCTTTATATAATGAGACGAGTCGTGCGATTGGATGGGTCCACTGGGATTCGAACTCCAGCCCTGACGTCAGAAAAGTTTTCACCATGAACTTTGGTTGGAATCCAACCGTTGGATAAAGGATAATAGTCGTTTTGTGCTTTTAGAACATATGCAATCCATTAGAGGCAATTTTCATATATTTTAGGCAATAAAAATCATATTCGCATACCCCTTCAGGCTGTTGTAGCGCAAAATTGTTTCAACCAAAATATTTATATAATTTTCCTGAGCGCAATCAATTTGGAATGCAATCAATTTTTATTTCTTTTGATGAATCTGTTAATTAATGATTTAATGGTGAAGCATCGGTACACTGAATAAAACTGAGGATGCTAGATCTAATTCGTATTACAGAATAAAGTCACTATCAATTCTATCATCTGTTGCGCTCGCTCAATACCAAGACGCCGAACTGGTCAAAGGCCACAAAGGAACTGACGTGTAAATATACTTGAAATTATTATTTTTTTTTATGTTTGACCTTGATGAAGACTTCACCTGCGCCACTGTGTTTTGGAACACGGTGACCAGAAATATTACGGGGGGAAGATTTGAAGCCTTTCTGCTATTTTCTAGAGTGCTACATATGAAATTTAACTCGAATTTTCTGTTTAAATCTGACGCCGGTTTCAAGCAAAAAAAACTCTCTTTTAAAGTTTGCAAGACAGGCGAAATATTCACGGAAGCTATGTATATGATAGTAACTGCCCTTAGCTGATGATCGGTTTCTATGTTAAATGGCTTGATTTTTTATGAGACCGCCGGCCGTCGGCCTGTCATACCTACATACTGAATATTATTAGTGACTTAATTAAGCAAAGGTATTCAAAGTGGTAAAAGCAGTTTGTGGTTTATATTTCGTGAAATTTAGGTGGTTTTGCGTCGGCGGAAAAAAGTGTAGATAAGGCTATATTTCGATTCTGAATTTCATTTGAGCAAAACAGTTTTCAGTGCGCCCTAACTGACCAAATAAGACCACTTTTTTATTAAAATTCCAAAGTCGATTTTTTGCGCAAACAGCAATTTACATGCTAAACTTTTTAATTAAATGTTTTTTTAAGAAAACAGAAATAAAAATGGTGGAAAGAAAAATAAGCCTAAAAAAGATACGCCAAACAAGAAAGTCAAACCAGCCTCTTGGAGACCGAGTGCATCATGTTGAAGCGAACTGCACAAATCACCTATGGGTTTTAATGATCTTAGGAAACACACCAATTTCCTTAACCTTATCTGATTTGATTCGCGTCGCACAATAAAATCGAAAATTTCAAATTATCGAATGAAAAAATTTCAAACAAAAGCTATACTCTGTAGCCAATGTGTATTTATTCGTACTTTTCGGAAAATCTAGTGCGAATAAATGTACATTTAGGTGTCAGACCTGGTGTT
Organism: Oikopleura vanhoeffeni; assembly: GCA_004367855.1. NCBI lineage: Eukaryota > Metazoa > Chordata > Appendicularia > Copelata > Oikopleuridae > Oikopleura > Oikopleura vanhoeffeni. The sequence goes on from SCLH01000895.1 coordinate 44,771, forward strand.
CAACAATCGTAACGATCCTTGGAAAATAATTAGATGATACACTCACGGGATTTTGAAGCTATTTTTGCAAACCTCTATTCTGAAGTACTCTAGAATATAGTGAGTTTAAAACAAAAGAGTGGAATAAATTTTAACTAAATAATCATTAAAAAATCTACTTTTATCGCTACTAAATTATCCCAAAAATGCAGTTCTTAAAAAACAAAAGAATAAATACTGTAGATTAAGTCGGCTCATTAAAAATTTATATCAAAAATGACCAGAAACAAGTTTTTGGTATTTAACCGGTAATGTTACAGTTTTATGACATTAGTTTCTGAAAGTAGTTGTTAGTGTAAAATGTTGGAGATGAGACATTTAATTTAAATTGTTATCGATATTATAAGGACACAAAAATTTATACATTTTATGCATTTCTATGGTTTGCAATAACATATTCATTTTTTTCGATTTATAACTGCATTATTGAAAATTTTAAAGTTCTTGCAAATTAGTGCTTGTCTTGTCTTGTCTCATCACAAAAAAAATTGGCAATACTGTTCAAAACTATTCTTCCTTAGAAAATAAACAATTTATACTGTCGGTGTCGGCCAAGTCAAGCTGAAGTTGTCGGTGCTTCATATTTTTTTTATTTCACGATAACATGTTTAGGGTGGCCAAGGATTTTCCAAAAAATAAACAAAAATTTTTGACATTTTGACAACATTTTTGTCGATAATAAGACAAGAAAAATCTAATAATCTGCTGTTGTCGACCTCTAGCCGGTGATTCAATTTTTTTCTATAAAATGATAAAATGTTTTGGGCTGCCAAGGATTTTCAATAAATAAACAAAAAACTGAAACTTTTACCGATACCTACAGCATGTCACATTTTTTTCTGCGATCTTAGTTTTTTGTTTTGGCTCAGTTCGGTCAATCAAACCATTATTATTTACAAACAAATAAGTGGTTAACAAATTTTAGTCTTTATTGAACAATAAACGTTGTCAATCAGTTTCGAGAGAAAAACTAAGATCGCAAGCAAAAATGTGACATGCAGCATGTCACATGCTGTAGATAAGAATAAATCAGAGAAACATTTTATTTTTTACTACGACGTGTTTCATTTTTGGAATATTTGTGTTTAAACAATTTTTTAGATAACACCTTAACCGTTACGCATTCACTTGTTTAATAAAGTACTTCAGAAAAAAGTACAATGCAGTTAATGACCGCGTCTGATTTTTTCTAGCTTTTAGATGAACTTAAAAAATCATGTTTTTTTCACTAAACTGAATTTAAGTGAATGTTTTTTTTTATTTTTGCACCAAAATCGACCATTCGAAATCAATTATTATTTTTTGGTGCGTTTTTTACTCATTTAATTTATAAAAATATTTTATTTCATTATAAGAAATATGATTTCAAATATCGCGCGCGCTCCTTGGTCAACTTTTTCCGTCTTTTTGTGTCAAAATGACTCATAAATTCAAAAATACTACTATCTACCAAAATACTTCGACTGCATTGTACATAGACTATGTAACATAGTGCTTTAAGTTCCCAAATTTATTCGCATTTCGGGCGTTAAATTACATTTTGACTTTTTAAGAGTGCTTTAAAGGTCAAGGATCAAATTTGCAAAAAAATTTTAAATTTTGATTTTTCTTTGCTTTCTTTCATTATAATTGTGTCTAATTTTAGAAAAGCCATCACAAAAACTCGATTTTTTGCAACCAGAAAATTCCTGACCACCCTAATCTTATTGTGGAAATTTTGCAACCAACATATTTATACAATTTCCCAAAGTTTATTATTATGAAAAAGTGCAATTATTGAGTAACTGAGAAAGCATTGGTACACTTAATATATAAAAGTGACGAACTTCAGTTTTATTTTATCACAGAATGAAATTACTATCAATATTAGCATCTGTAGCGCTAGCTCAATACGACGATGTCGAACGGGGCAAGAATGTGAAAGTGTAAGTTAGCCCAAAATGATCAACGAGAAAAGTTTTCATTTTTTTAAAATAAGGTCAGAAGGACAAGAATCCACCTGCTCGGATTTCATTTATTTTCGGAGCCCTTTTAGTTTCAGTGCTGAAATTGACCCAGAATAAATTTTGGAAAAATTAAGCTGGCAACTTTTCTTGAATTTTATTACGAAAGAATCTAAAATTTCAACCATATTGATAAGCAACTTCAAAAACGGGGTTTAATTATTGACAGGGTTGCAAGGGATTTTGAAAAACCATCATGTCTCTTTTTTCCAAAAAATCAGCATTTTAAGATATTTTTTGCTGATCCTTCGGCTAGAAACTATTTTTGAATTTATTTTTTTAAATAAGCAACTCAAAAAACGGGTTTGCCTTTTTTTGAACAATTTCCTGGTGAAAACTAAAAAAAATCGCATAGATCATTTTTATTCATGATTTTCCAGAACATTATGTTCTGAACATATCAAAAAATGACCAACCGTAGACAAAAAAAAAATTTTGGGCCTTCTTTATTCTAAACGTCTCATGAAAACATATGTCAGAAGATTCTTTATTATTTTTAAATCCAAAAAGTGATAAACTTCATATTTTGTATTTAAGGGATGACTTTACTTGCGGCAATATTCCAATTGCTGATGCTATAATCGGTGCTCATACTGAAATTGTGGTTTCTGGATGCATCGATTTCAAAAGCAAAAAAGTTATTGTCGATGAAGATGATGATAACACAGATATAGATTCAGGAATCGTAAGCGATGTCTTATTCATGAAAAAGCCTATCGAAGGGCTCAGTGGTAAGTTTTTGAAAAATAAAAATACACAGATAACCAACTGAAAAAAATTTTAAACATTTGAAATGTGAATCAAGAAAAGGGTTAAAAATTTCAAACATTGGTCTAAATTATTCATAAAAATTTGTATTGAAAATTCTAATTAAATTTTTTAATTCTATTTTTATTTTAAATTGTAATTAAATTTTTTAATTCAATTTCTATTTAAAAATATACTAAAAATTTTTATCTTAAAACTAAAATTGACTCAATAATTGTAAATATTAATTCAGGGCAAAATATTTGTAAAAATTCCGTTCAGAATTTCAGTTTAAAATTGCGATCAAAGTTTCTATTCCACATTTTCAATCAAAAATTTTCTATCAAATTAAATTTCTACTGTCCAAAATATCCATAAAATTTGGATTTTTACAGAATTTTTTTATTATTATATTTTAGGCTCCTGTATGTTCACATGCGGCGACGGTTTCCGGCCAGCTATGGGTGCTCGAGCGCTCGTGCAAGTCGATGAGGAACGAGCCAAAAAAGGCAAAAAGGGCAAAAAAGATAAAAAAGGTAAAATTTATAAAAATGATACCATTCAAAGTTTGTATTTTGCACTTAAATTTTAATTTAAAATAAATTACTTGAGAATAAAAAACAGCGTAATTATCGAGAAGAATTATGTTAAATTGAAATTTTTTCAGACAAGAAACTTAAGAAGAAAAAGGATAAAGCTGACAAAAAAGCCGGAAAAAAACGTTAAACCTGGAAAGAAAAGTTAAACCCGGCAAAAAAAATTAAGCCTGGAAAGCCAGCTCGTGGAGACAAAATTCATGAAATCAAGGCAAATTGTCAAGACCACCAATGGGTGTTTATGATCATGGTAAACGTCAAATGGCTTCAACCTTAAGTGATTTGATTTGCGTTGCACATAAAAATTTTGTATTCATTTCAAAAACTCGTCGTTAATTACTTTTCAACAAAAATGGTTTCTGTTCAACTTTTTCTTTTGTCACTCCTGAAAATTAAATAAACCGAAACTTCAAAAAAAAACATTAAACCCTTGGAGGCCCCGAACCATTTTCAAAAACACCTGTAGATTAAAGACCAGACAGGTTGCTTCTGAATGATTCACTTTTTAGGAAAAAAACTTCTGAAACTGCTGCATTTAAAATTTTTGTCCTGACGGCTCTTAGTAAATTTTTCTTTCTATAAAAATGATTTCGATAAATTGCATAGGTTAGGTTATTTTTTCGGAAAGCACCTGTAGATTGAAGACCGAAAATTGCAGGTTATTTCTGAGGAAGTCACTTTTAAAAAAATTTAATTCCTAATTTTTTCCATTATCAATTTTTGTTCTGACGTCTCTCATTTTCTCCCAAATGAATTGCGTAGGTTGAAGGTCAATTTGTAAATGTCACTTTCTACAGGGTAATTAAAGTCAACAAGTTAACCATTAGAAACTTTTAAGTGCTTACCCCAGTACAGACCACTTGTAACAAATTCTACGAGCACTTTTCAAAAAATCACTATCAGTGATCGTATATCATACATCTGATTTTGGAGTTGAGACCAGAGAACATAGTTCAAACAAATATCTTCAACTTTGTCCCTTTTAAATAGTAATATATTGATTTCAAAGGGCTCAAAACTGACATTCTTTTAGCCATAATAGGAACATTTTTGAGATTTCTGTATTAATCAAAACCTAAAGATTTTCAAATTTTGCACTTTAATTACATATTATGGATATATATTCATAATTTTATATATATATATATATTTATGATAAAACGAACAACGAAGATTTCAAAAAGGTTAGTTTAAATTTTTGTCCTTAAATTAATCAAACAAATATACTTCATTTGCGCATGCAAATTGACATGTAAAATCCCCTTAATTGACCCATGGTTGCTAAAACTGTCAAGCACTGTATTTTAAAATAACTATCACAGTAGAATGACTTTTTTAATTCTTCATTTCAAATCATTTTCAAAGTACTTATTGTTTTATTCTGTGATAATTATCAGCTCTTGCATTTCAGCGTCAAATAAACCCGCCATTTATTATTTTGCAAACATTAAAATCTCTGGTTATACTGTAAACATGCAAATGTGTGATTTATTGAATTATTGTAAAATGAATTAAATAATATTTAGAGAATGGCAGAGGAATTTATTAAATACCACCAAGCTGATTTTATAGAATTTCATCGAAACAATCCACATTTGAAGTTACAATTCAATGAAAAACACTATCAAGCTAAAAGTTTAAAACTATTTTATCTTAAAAAAAAATTCTAGAGTTTTAATCTTTCACTCAATGTCTATGTAGTTCTCATGGTATTTGCCTAACTAATTTTGTCCGTGATTTCTGGTTGATACATTTTGTGATAATTTTATTAAACTCGGAAAAGGTTTTTTGTTTTTTATGATTGACAAATTGATTGCTTTACTGAGGTCAATTTATCTTGGATTTATATATGTAGTTTCACGGATTTTTCAACACACAGTGGTTACCCACTGTAAATGGTCAACATGATATTCTCATTATACCGAAACTGGCAGAAAATCTCACACTCACGTTATAGCAACAGTAAAAGCGGGTCGGCAAAATAAGAGCTCATTTAGATTAAATGTTTTTTATTCAGAACTTGGACCTTTTCCAGCCGTTAACCCTTGTGAGCATATAAAAAAAAGGTCCGCCAAGGCACCAGAGCCACAATTGTTGGCTCTACTTTTGAATGTTGTTCACGAAGCTTTAAGGCAGTTTGGATTTTTAATTTTGTTGCATAAGGAAGTATGAAAGGTCATATTTTTGCATTCGACCATTTGCATATTCTAGAATTTTCAATTTTGAGTTCTAGAAAAATCAGTTGAGAAAAGCAAGGTCTGTACCATAGTCACAGTGATACACGTTTCACAGTTGCTTCTACAATTTTTATTCTATGTCGAAACAATGCACAAGATCTGGCTCGTCACAGTTTTGATTCCGCTTTGATTTATATTTATAAATCAAACAAGTAATTTATAAATAAGTCAAAAATTTGATGGAAAATCATGATTTGATGAAAATGTTATTTTCTTCCTATAAAAGCCGATATGGCATAAACATTTTTTTCTATTATTTTCGAGGTCAAATAGGTTAATGAAGTACACCTGTGGACAATGTTGATTGGGCTAAATTCACTTTTATAATAACTAAATTTTTTCATGGATTTGAAGTTGAACAATTATAGATGATTTCATCTTCCTAGAAAATGTCTGCACTAGATACCACATGAATTTTATTTCAACTGTTATGCATGCAGCACTTTTAGGCATATTTTCGTTAGTTCGAATCCTACTGCAATTTCGGATTTATTAAATCAATATCTGGTCTGTATCTTTAATCGAGAGCAATTAAGCTGGATGACTCTGAACTATGTGGCTTGCATTTGGAAACTAATTCTCGTCACGGTTTTCTGAATCTGGCAAATAGCAATGGCCGGTTAGGCATAAATTAAGATTGCAGTAGCACGTTTTATAATGATACTGACTTGTCAAAGCATGCAGGATTAATAATCTTCAACATAACAACACTTGTCTACATCTAAATCTCGATTTCATCAGAATAATAAATATCAAGTGAATTTCCTTTTAATGACGATGAATATTTCCAAATAAGAATTTCGCACCACAGTGCTATTGAGGCAAAGCAGTTATAATGTTGTGACCATTGTCTGAGTTATGAATAACGTTTTGAACTCAGTCGTTTTATTATCTCCTTAATCTCAAAGTTGAAGATGTTTTGAAGCAGTCCATGTATTTTTGAGAAATGTATATAGCCATTCTTGGATAGTGATGGAAACTTTCATTGAAACCCATCGCTTTTGGGTGTGAGGGAGCTTAAGGCAAGACGATAGGAATTATTCTATCCAAGTAAATCGTCTGAAACCTGAATGATTACATATTTAGCTGCCAATTTTAATGCGGAGTTCTGTTTATGTCGAACCAGCTCTGCTCGACGAGCCTCAAGATAAATGTACCGTGAATTAAATCTTCTGCTTTGGCTGGCAAATCTTTTTCTCAACCGAAGTTCATTCTTAAAAATGAGACTGACACTTATGGACAGCCGGGTTCGATCTCATTAATGTTCGTTTGAATGTTATTTGAAAATTATCTTTAAACAACGAGCTCACGGACGACGATAAACCAAGCTAATCATTAGGATGTCTTATGGAATATTTCAACCACTGTCCAAGTTAAAGACTTACGCCCAAATAACAATTCATGGTAAAATTTAAATTTCACTTTTTCATTAAAATAAACTGACTAACTGACCAGGGCTGATGTTCAAACACAAAGTAAAAATGCGCTCGGATACCGCTAACACAACCACACTAGCACGAGCGGGTTTCCAGAACCACAGAGACCAAAATATTTTGGGGAGTGATGATGATTTGGCCCGGACACGGATATTCGGAACAGACCCCGATAGTTCCCCTTATTTTAATTTTCAAGAATTTTGCGTGAGTTCTCAGAATTTCTCATCAGACCGGCAATGCATTATTTGGATTAGCATTTTTATCTTTAATGCAGTTTAAATTGACACAATGTCACAGTAGAAATTAGACGGCCTTGAAAAAGTAATGATGTATGCAACATCGAATTAGATGCTCTTAATGGGACATTAAAATTCTGCATTGATGGCCAAAACTTTCTTTTTGTCCCATAATCGTTTTTTTTTCTGGCGGTTCACACAACCCCCGTGAGGTCAAAGATTTGTATCTCAACTACTGTAGCTCTCCTGCGTTCAGGTTTCACTCGTGGCGCTACCTAATTGTGTGTGTCTGATAACACTTTCGTGCAGCGTGGGGGTAGGGACATCTTGTGCAGGTGGGAGGTTAAGTAATAAAAATGTTGCAAGATTTGAACTTGTTAACACACGTGTTATTAACGTGTTATCAAAATATAGTGTTACGATTACATAATCAGGGCGTTCGAAAATACGGAAGTATCGTTAGAATTCACCATTCTTAATTTCGGCCATCGTAAGGAAACTCATTTCAAATAAAATTAGAGATTCAAATTAACGTTATAATTTTACTTATAGGCTTCGCTCACGCAACAATAGCATCTTGTAACAAGACTTTTGTTTGTAAATACAAGTTTTTAAAGTCTTTCAAACTACTCACAGTTGTTCTTCAATATGACAGAATTATGACTACCTGTTGAGTAAACAATTGCAAAATGTGGCTTTTTTAATACCAGCTATTTATTCATCAATTTTACATAACTTTTTGTAACACTCGAAGTCAGTCAGATTCCTTTCGTAGAGCTACATAAGTGCCTAGTGTGAAACCACATACATTTCATCCGCACTAACATGTAATGACAAACGCAATTCCAATTCAACCGCGAATGATATTAAGATGTCCAAAGCTCTCTAACAACAAGTTGAACCTTACTTGTTCTCTGCAGAAAACATAAATACGAAAAAACACAATAAAAGTGTCTAACATGTAAATGCACAGGGATAACCTAGGATTGATGCATATTTCTTAATTCCGGGCCAGAAAATTATCCTATCAATGAGTACACACTCATCGATTCACCGCATAATATTATTTATTACATTGGGCTATACAGGGGTCGGCAGCCGTAAAATAATATTGAGATCCGAGGTTAACGCTGGAAAGGCGGCAAATTCTGAATAAAAAATACTTTTATTATCAAATGAGCTCTTTACTTGGCCGACAGCATATTCACTGTGAGTGTGAGATTTTCGTGCCAGTTCGTATATATGAGAGTATCAATGTTGACCCATTTACAGTGGGTAACACTGTGTGTGACAGCAAACCTCTGAACTATATAAATCCCTCAAGAAAAATTGACCTCTAGTAGTGTATCATTGTCAATCCATGAAAAGACAAAATAACCTTTCCAAGTTAACAATATAATTTGGTTAATAATTTTTTTCAAATTAGCGCAATTTATCGAGACCTACTTTGCCTTATTAAAGACTGCTCAACATTTTCTGCGAAACAAAAAAAAAATATTCTCACAGTTTCAAAAACAACCAGATTTGAAATTGATCTGTAATAATCGAATAGCTATCAATTATATCTAAGTTTCACTAATAAGAAATGCATTTTATTATATATGCTCGCAACAAAAAGAACATTTAGCTACATAAAATCATTACATAAAATTAATTATTACAAATGTATCAAGCTACGAAATTCACGGACAAAATTCTGTTTAGGAAATTCCTATGAGAACTACTTTAGACACTCGTTGAGTTGAAAATTAAAACTCTAGAATTTTTTTAAAGATTAAATGTTTTTAACTTTAGGCTTCGATAGTTTGTTTTCATTCGAATTGTACTTCAAAGAGGATGTTAAGCGGTGAAATTGTATTAAAATCAGCTTGGTGGTATTGGGA
>SCLH01000895.1:55823-68022 GCA_004367855.1 Oikopleura vanhoeffeni
TTAGGGTGGACGCGATTGAAGCATTTCCATGTTATAGCCATCAGACAAAAAAACTGAGGAGATGGATATTATTTTTTTCAGACGCAAAAAATTTTAAATTTTTTTTTTGAAAATTTTTGTCCTTATTTCTGATTGGCTCAAATTGAAATTTGAGATGCCATCGTTTTCACCATGGAATCGGATAGTTTAGCAAATTTCCGATCACGGTTTATAATTTGAAATTGCGAAATTTTGAGTGGAAACACAGTTTTTAGATCTTTGAAAATCGTAAAAAACACCAAAAACACAGTTTTTTTGAGATAGTTTTTTAATAATCGTACCGTCCCCTTAGTTCTTTCGAGATGTGCTTCATTTAAGCAAGTGTCAAGGCTTAAAAAAAAATTTGAAATTCAAGGCTGGGAGAGTAGTTTTTCTGTTTCTTGATAAACGAGGAGTCTTTCAGGCGTTTTTGGTGCGTTTATCCGAACAGTTAATCTCTAAATCAGAACGTCGCATTCTCATATCTTCCCCGTCTTCTTGATCCGAGCCCGAGTCTGAATCTTCGGTTTGAATTTGGTTAGGGATTATCTTCAAGCTTGAGCTTTCTTCTTGAGCTTTCCTCGGCTAATTCTTGGATTGCTTCTTTTACCATCCACTTTTCGACGATATTCGATTCATAACCTCTCAAAAGGATATTGCTCAATTTTTGATCTTTTGTTCTAACTCCAATCACGATCTGGGATGACGTAATGAAGAGTACAACCAATAAAAATATTCCATACTAAAATACATACAATATATTTACATATATCTAATAAGAATGCTAACCGCATAAATCCAGTCTCGGACTATCTTCTTTCCAAAATATTGTTTATTTATCTAGCAATGAAACAGTGGTTGATTTTCAAGACTAGGAACACACTTTGGAGGAATTTTCGAATTTTGAAAAAAAAATTTCCTCAAAAGTGTGTTCCCTATCTTTGAAATCAAACCAAGTGACGAAATCCACTGTTTTGTTTGTACCAACCTAATCTCAGAACCGGTATTCCTTGGTCAAAAAGTGTAGGTGAAATCCAGCGCAAATTCTGCGGCAATTTCAAATCAAATGGCTCTCGACAAATTAATGCTACTGAATCCTAATTAATGTTAAAAACTTATCAAAAAAAAAAATTTCCTTTCAAAACCCTTGGTCAAGTTCCTTATACATGGATTGTAAAATTGTTTATTTCATCATTCACAAATCCTTGAAGTTGTCAGAGTATTCAAAAAAAACGTATTGTTTTTTTGCTCAGGTTTATTTCAAACCGATTTATATGAAAATAAAGTCACCTATTTACGAAGATTAAAAAAAACATTATTCATCTGTAATATCCAGTATAAAAGGTTGCTTATCCGGTATTAAATCAATATGTTAATCAGTATAAATCATGCTATAATATAGCTATAATATAGCAGCTGATATGATTTTCACATTGATCAATATGAAAAAAAAATGGCATTTAAAAGACTTCACTAGAATTGGTACAAGGGATCATTTGCTGGCCGGTATCTATACTTAAGGTTGGCCCGGTTGTTCTATGGTCTAAAAATGTATGTCAAATTTGTATTTCGGACATGCTACTTAATATTGGACACATTTTTGATTAACATTGGTAGACTTTCCGACGTACGCCATTCTCACATAGCAAAAGATTAAAAGGAAGAAAGTCGACAAAAATGTGTACTCCATGTTTAAGGACTTAAGGGCCTCGGTGCATTTTTTGACAGATTTGCACCTTTTTCCAATTTTCTTGTCTTGATTTGGAAACTTTTTGCCGCTTTCAAAATTTTCGTATAAAAACTTTTTTTCGAATAACAAGTTGCCACTTGTTTAGCTTACTTGTATAATCTGAATTTTTTCAGATTAATTATTTTTACTTTATTAAATCGTCTTTTGAAACAACACTCAAAACGCGCGTTTGCTATCGAAGAGTGTCTAAATTTACAGTAAAATTTATTTCCTTTAAATTTATTAATAAGGAACCTCTAAATACGATTCTGTCGACCATCGAAAATTTTTTTTATTTCAAATTTTATTACGGATTTTAAGTCAAAATCAAAATTTTAAAGTTTTTTGAAAAAGACGAAAAAATCCAATTTAAGCACAGTCGAAAAAATTATTTTCTTTCGTGAGTTTAATGAATAATTTAAATGGTCGACATGTTGGCTTACCAATGGGCAAGTCCGGTGAAATAATTTTTTTTTAAATTCTTGATTAAAGACCGGCTTAACTAGAATTTCGGCGCAAACCGTTTTTCATTCGAAAAAGTATGATTCAGATATAAACAAGAGCGAAGAATACAAAACGTAGGACATGGTTTAAACTATAGTGAAAGAAGTCCATTCCTAATATTTTCAGCTAAGGATTCAGGAAAAAATTAGTTTGAAAATTTTGAACAGAAGTGAGGAAAATTTTTCAATAAATTACCTTTTCCAAAAGTTTCGCACCAAAAATGCTCAAAAAAGTGTCATATGATTTTGTTCAAATAGGCATATTAAAAAATATGTGGTTACCTACGCGAAAAGGTTAAAGTAGCCATATTTAAAAGTTTTTTCGTGATTGAAACAAATAATTGGCCAAAATCATTGAACACAAAAATAAGGCAGTTTTTCTGATACATGTTTCGCAACTTTTCCAAAAAATTTCTTCATTATTTTTCGAATGTCGCCGAAAGTTTAATTCGAACTCAAAATTTTCTTTAAAAGCAATAATTCGAAAAACTTCCTGTTGGTTATCACAAAAGTGCCTGGATAATAGAAACTATTTCATTTTTGATGGTATGATGAGAAGAATATAAACCCAGTAAAAAGTTTTTCATCAGCGCCCATATCCGCAGCGAATTATTCCGATTGTCAAAATGCACCGAGGCCCTTAACAACGTTTGACTTCGAAACTTATTGTCCACGCAGCTATGAATTAAGAAATTTTAATATAACAAAAATGAATATGTTGGAAATGTATTATCCAGATATCTTGCCTCATAGCGCCCCACCCACGGAGTGTGGGTGGTCACTAGGGTGTTTTTTGCGATGTTACGCGATACCACTAAAAGCTTAGTACGCGTGAATTATACACTGGTCACCCATAGAGGACATATGTTGAGAATAATACCCTAAGCTAAATTGTATTGATTAAATAATATATTTTCAAAAATTTAACTTACATTAACTACGATGATGAATAATACAAACTTGACAGTTTCGCGTCTCCCAGTATGATGGAGTTTCTGTGTAACCGATGGTGCAGGTTCTTCGATATCGCAGTAACTCAAATTAATTATACATTTTCAGGAACTTTTAATACTATAGTGTTAAATCAAAAAACGCATACATTTGCTATAATATACTTATAAAATGTCCAAGTAGCCCAGTCTAAATTATGTGATGAAAATTAAAGTGGACAAAAATGTACACCAAGCGGAACACAGTATAGCGCGTTTGATAATGAATTTTATTAATTTTATGATATGCACAAATTACCATTAGTAACACAATGTAAGTCCTTCTTGCTAAGATTCTCCATTACAGTTTAACAAAGCGACACCGACGATTGAAAGTGTACTTTCTCTGAAGTTGTAAAGGTGGGGGTAGTTTCCGAACAACAATTCGGCCTGCAAATCTGATAAAGTACTAAATTTAGCGCCTCAAAAACGATTGTTTATAGCTCCTCGTTGATTTTCTATGTTGGGTTCCGTCAACTAGGGGCAGCAAAGTTAAAACGGAGGTACCATTTCTTTCTAATTCATTTTTTGTTAAATTCCCACAATTACTCAATGCGCCAATTTGGTCGTTTTTTTGAGAAGTAAAAATACAGTTGAAACCTCAAAATATGATTTTGAAGCATTATTATGACATGGATTAATTTTTTTGCATCAGTGAATGTAAAATATATAGCACGATAACTTTTTCACAATCGTGCGAAGTGATCAAATGAGCTTTTTAATTAACAAACTCAAGATTATCTACCTGTATTTTTATTTTTGCAGACATAAAAACCAAGCGAACCATTATAATCGAGTAATTTAACGCAGAATAACAGTTTTTCTATATTTTGATTCAGGAGTAAATGGGTACCTCTCTTTTGCCGGCCCATTTAAAATATTTAGCACAAAAAAATGTGGATAAAAATTAATCTATAAATCACAATATAGTGACCAGTTGAAGTAGGACATCTTCCCGTTCTTGATCATTACATATTTTATTTAGCAGTCGCGATTAAATAGCTGAATACAAAATTTTGGGCGTTTAAGGGGAAAAAGACGATCTTGTGAAAATATGGAAAACTTACACATCGTAGAACCAAATAGTTTATTATGCCGATGTTATAGAAAATCCTTACAGTCTGAATTATACATTAAAGGGCACTGATTGTTTGACCATAAAAAAGAAGCTTCAAAAATAGAGTGCGTATTTTGTCCTAGATAAATTATTGTGATTTTATCAGACCACAAAGAACCCGAGCGCAGGTTGTACTCATCGTTTCAAGCAATTTGTTACTATATTTGCTCCAAAATAGACAAAAAACATTTTTTGAGCTGATTTCAAAACGGGCCTCACGCATAAACCTACTCCTTCCTGAATTTTTAGTAATAAATTTAAAAACCTATATAATCAAAGCGCGATGAGTTTCGCGGAGAGCTGTTTACTTATCGAAAACACAACATTTTTTTTGAGGACATTAAAAGTAAAATATTGTTTTCAATTTAAAAATTGTTTTTTTGACATGTTTTCGCTTTTATTGCATCCTTCAGAGTGAGAACAAATGTAAAATTGAACAAAACATTTTTGGGTGCAAAAAATAATTTGATCGAATCGGCCTTAGTTTTGTTAAATTAATTATGATTGAAAATCAAGACAATATTACGTTAAAAATGTCAAAAAGTACTTTATTGACGAGTATTGGTGTTAAAAATAACCACCAGCTCATAATCAAGCTGCTCATTTCAAATTTTCATATTCTTTTCAGAAAAAAAAACCAATAAAAATAAAATTTGAAAATGTTCTTGGCTCTATTGAGCCTTTATCAATTCACAGGGAATAGGTTCCCCTTAAAAACCAAAAATTAACGTCAAATTTCATCTCAAATAAAACTTACTAGGCATTGTGTGACATCTACTGAATCTGGAATGGGTGAGGATTTGGCAGTTTCGGTATGGTAGAAAATCGGAAGTATTGAATAAAGAATTCCTCTGTTTTTGGTTTCTAATAGATTTTGAGAGTAAACTTGAGGATTAACCTGTCAGGGATTTTTGTTCAACTTTTTTATTTTTTTATTGCGGTAGAAAAATTACAAGTCAGCCACTATTTGTTTTTGATGAATTTGGAGGAGAACTTTTACTTCCCGCAATATTTTTACGTTAGTCAATTTAATCAACTTGACAGGTTGATTACTGAAACAAGTTATTTTATGAATATTTTGCAGAATACTTTGACAAAGTACTTTTGAAACCGAATGATTAACCTTTGACCAAGGAAAATTTTTTTTGTATTTGAACTTAAGTTTGGGGGCAAATTGGACTCAATTGACAAAAACAGGAGAAATATAAAATTCATCTATTACGGTTACATTGCTGGAGCGTTATGCTTACTTGTTCAGCCACATTTTTAATCAAATTGCAGCTTTTGAAAAAAGGATCATCCGATTGAGTTCTTAGATAGCTCAAACTAACAAGAAGCTCAGCCGTTATAATTGCCTTCATTTTTAGAAGACATTTAAAAATTTGGGTCTGAAACGATCAGAAAAAAGTCTTTTCAAAATGGACGTTAATAAAACGATACTCATTTTTACTTTGCAAAATCCTTATTTTTCAAAATCATCCTTCAGAAAATGTATTTCTTCGTTTTTTATTTTGTCCGGATAAGTATTTGGGTAGCAAGACGTTTTGTGCATTACCAATTTTTCAATTAACGTTGACTTGGAACCAATTCCTTGAATCTTATGTATCCGGTTATATCTCCATTTTCGTTACCAATAAACATGTTTTTTCAATTTCTGGAGAAGTTATCATAGTTGGGAGAATTGATTACAGATACCAGGTGCTATGGCTCTGCAAATGTCAATCCCAACGACCAATACTTGGTCACACGGGACTGCGTATAGGCCGTTTTCGTAATTTTGTGTAAGATTGGGCATCGACTTCGAATTTGATAAGAAATTTGTACAGTTAAGGCAATTAAAGGCAGCTAAAACTGAAGGCAGAGGAAGAAATAATTACGACGAATTCCGCAATTGCGATTAGAGTAAATCCACGTATTCTAAAATAATATACATAGCTTATTAACAGCATTAATCACATTCATAATACAGCCTTTTCTGACGATACTAGGAAAAATAAGATAATTTTTTCGATTTTTATAAAAAATTTATATATTTAAAAAACCTGTAGAGGATAAACGGCGAGAACTAAGACATATCTAAAATATCTACTGAATTTTTCAAATAACATCTTTTATTGGGCCCTAAGCTTTGCAGAATATAATTTCGTCCACCGGTGGTTTAACTCTTACCGGTCCGATATTTGACTGACTGACTGACACCAGGAATTTGGTGACCAGATACTGACCAAAATTCCACTTCAGAGAGAAAATGTTTTTTAAACTCACTTGCGGCGTGTTTCTTCAACTTTAACTCTCCCGGAAGACTAAGTCTTCAAACTCAGGCCGACAAAGGTCAATTTTTGCACATTTTAACAATTTTTTGTTTAGGAAGATCTCAAAACTCAAGGTTTCAAAATATTTGACTTCATATATTTAGTAAATAATGATCCACGCTCAAATGCCACATTTGGTCTGTTTCCTATAATGTGTGGTTTTAGCATCTAAGTTTTGACGTAAAAAATATATTCTTACATGATTAAAATAAGCAATCTGAGGTTTTGACTCAAAATTTTATTTTCGCAATTTAAGCTTCATTCATAATGAAATTACAGATTTATGTTCCGAGACAAAATTTTAGAACATACTTCTATAAAAATCAGTCAAAAAATGTTCAATAAAAATGTCATGAATGTTAGTCGTGTCCGCAGTCAGAACCAAGCTCATTTTTTTTACATGCTAGACGTCGGGATCTAAGCTCACTATGTGGGAATGATAACGAACAAAAAAATTACACCAGCGAAAATTTTAATTTTGACCGCAAGGGTGGCCAATCCTATGTTTAAACCTTATTTTTTGCTTTTGCGACCTGAATATATGTTGGCCGTGACGATTTATTTCAATTCACAATTAAATTTTTGTTCTGCGCATCTTCTAGAAAAAAGGAGAAACATAAATTTGTATGAATATCGGTTCTATTTGCTGGTCGGAAATTTGAAACCAATCAGAATCGATATTTTTAATACATTTATGAATCCATTTTCTGCTGAATTTCAAATATAACTTTTTTTCCTATGTTTTTTTGTTCAAGAAAATGCCCTTTTTAGACGTTCGAATCCTCACAAAACGGCCAAAATAGGTTTATTTTGCTAAAAAAGCCTCTGGCGCCTCAAATATATGTTTGTTACGTGAATATTATTTCAATCACAATTATTTTTTTCTGCATCTTTCTAGAAAAAATGAGCAAAAAATTGTAAAAAATTAAACCAATTTTGGGCCAGTTTTTTGAGAACTTCAAATGTCGAAAAAATGGCTTTCTTGACAGAAAAACATGGGACAAAAAACTATATATTTGAATTTAGCACAAAAAATGAGTTATATAAATGATTCAATAAAAACACAAACTAGATGACAATGACATATAATAATTATATTTTCGGAACACTAATAAAAACGTCAGTTAAATGTGACAAATATTCCGGCGATTCCTGCATTCGGTTTAAATTTGAACATCAGAATTCAGCTGTGAGTAATTTTTTTTTCAGGAATAAAGCTCATTTCGTCATCCCTGGTTAACTTTCTACGTAAAATTTAGTTTTTTGAACAATGTATCGATCTCAAAACAATTTTGCTCGACTGCGAGGACCCCTATGAATGTTCTGAACCTTTACACAAAATAAATCCCACCTTTTTCCGTCCGTGGATTCAGCAATTTGAAATCTTCTTCCCATAAGTTTTCAAGAATCCATTGTCATCCGAATAGATTTATATCTCTGCCGCTTTGCTAAGAAGCAACTGTAAAAAAGCATTTTGTGGAAAATTCTGCTTCCCCACCTAGTTAAAGGAGCACAAGAGCATTACAAACGCACTGGACGTTAATATCGAAGAACAACCTTCACCTTCCATCCCAGATACCGCGTTGTACCCTTCCTATGTAAGAATAGTTTCCAGGATAAACCTGTCGAGGAGTTACTTTTTATCGACAAAATAACTGCTGCATTATAAATGCAACTAATTATTATGATATACATTTATACCGTTTTATTTTTTCAACCTGAAAAATAAAAAACGAAAATAATAACGTTTTTTTTGTTCTTTTTTTTTTTTTAAAATGAAGCTAATTATGAAAAAATTTCAAATGTTCATGTAGAAAAAAATTTAATCTTTGAAAACAATTTCTGTCGAAACCTTTTTCTGGAAGTTGACTCTATATAATTTACTAAATGCGTATGAGAATGAGTCACTAAGGTCACAGTCCAAGTGCATTAATAAAACCCTTAATGTTTGCAAAAAAAATCAAACTAGTATAATATGTATTTTAAATTTTAGAATTGATGATAAAAATTAAAAAAAAAAATTAAAATTAAGTTTTTTTGAACACCAATTCAGAGATAATTACTTTTTTATTTCAGATTATTCTCAAACATTAAACATCGTTAAAATATTTTGACATAAAATTTGTAACATAATTGATCTTTTTTAATGTGAATTTATCTACCCTACATATTTAGGTGTGGACGCGATTTGAACACATTTCATGTTATAGCCATCAGCACAAAAAAACTGACAGGATATAGATAGTATTTTTTTCAGACGCAAAAATTTTGCATTTTTTTTTAGAAAAATTTTGTTTCTTATTCTGATTGCCAAATTGAAACTTCAGATGCAACCGTTTCACCATGGAATCGGATAGTTTATTCAATTTCCGATCACGAGTTTATAATTTTGAAAATTGCGAAAATTTGAGTGGAAACAACTTTTTAGTCTTTGAAAAATCGTAAAAAACACCAAAACACAGTTTTTTGGATAGTTTCAAAATAAACGGTGCTTCCGCTTATTCCTTCAGGTGTTCTCATTTTAGCAAGTGTTATGACTTGAAAAAAAATTTGAAATTCAAGGCTGGAAGGGTGGTTTTTTTTTAGATTGAAAATCGAATATTTCAATATTTGACTTTATTAACATTTTGAACCAATAAACTCTTATCATGTCGTTTGACCTTTGGAAATTGTTATAGTTTTTTAAATTCGATCCGGATATAATGTTAGAATGCAAAATTATACCAAGAATAATTTTTTTCAGCCCTTCTATAATCGTTAAAAAACAACAAAAACACAGTTTAAATTTCAACTTATCAGAATCGAGATTCGAAATGAACCAAAATGACCGGGCGTAAACGATTTTATTTTGATGCGATCATTACAACGCATGGTGTTATAATGTACATCGAGAGTGTCATAAAGGATCAAAATCGATGGATGCGCTTGTTTTTATTCAAAAATCGGTTCATGAATTAACATTGAAGCAATAAATTCTATTTAAAAGAAAAATACTTCATTCACAGTTAATTTTCTTGATGATCAGAAAAATCAAATTTTTGATGGAAAATATTTTCTCAACAAAAGCGCTCGATTCTGATTGGTTGAAATTGTCTAAACAATTCAAATCGAGAATTCGAATTGCAAAATAATGATCAACTGAGTCATCATTACCAACCATGGGTGCAATACCTATCTACAGATGGTCACTAAACGAGCACAAAAAACGGCATAATAATGGTCAAAAAAAGCAAAGGTCCGCAGCCCATGGGACAATATCTCGTGAACCACAATTTCAAGATATTGCATCTTATGAATTTTTGCGTTGATTACGATATGAATTGTTTTCTTAAAAATTTTGAAAGATTTAAGCTACAATTTTCCACTTGGTCAAAATTGAACCAGTCAAACGAGCATTCAAAATTCGTAGAAAAACATGTTTACTGAACCGCATTATCTGGTGACATATTAGCATTAATGGGTCAATTATGTACAGAAGTCCTAGAGGCAAAACGGATAATAAGGCGATAAACAACAGAGAGAATTGGCCCGCAGCCCAATGAATTATTCGTGAAAAAAAAATTCCAGCATCATTCATCTATGGGGGAACATTTGACGTCTTAAATTCAAGCTTTCGACATTTCATCGTGAATTTGCACAATCTTTTCGATAAAATTTTGGATTATCAAATTTGACGAAATTTTTTTTCAAAATAGATTGACAATTTTTTCAATTTTCTTTAAGTTTCGCAATTTCTTCTAAACTCGGCAATTTTTCTTAACATTGACAATTTTTAAACATCTATTATTTATATTATATTATGAAAATTTTCAACAAAATCCCAATAAAACATTAAACATTTTAATGCTTCGGTCCGTATTGTGCTCATTTTTTCACAAAACTAAAATAAAAACATACCAAATCCCCTTTAATGGCCTTCGCGCGATTCTTGGCTTATATTTCAAAAAAATTAGAACACATAAACCTTTCTTTTATCGACCTTCGGACCGAATGGTTCGGCTCATTTTTCAACTAACTGAAATATAAACATAAAATCTTTTACGGCCTTCGGCCGATTGGGCCCAATACAGCGATCAATTAAAAGATGATTTCTAAAATTGTATTACTTTTTCTGAAAAAATGAGACCCCCCAGAGGCCGAATAAAAGGACAATTTCTTTATTTAATTTTGTTAAAAAATGAGACCCAATCGGCCGGACTGCCGAAAAGGGGAGAATTTTATTCATATTTACTTGAAAATTGGTCCCAATTCGGCGAGACCGATTAAAAGAGTCGGGGTTTCTATTTTGTTTGTTCAATTTTGTTTAAAATGAGTCGAAGGTCCTATCGGATCGAAGGCCGAAATATTAAAACAGAATTTTTATAGTTTTAATAGTTTTTAATAGTGATGTTTTTTATCCTTTCAACGAAGATTTTCAAAAAACGACAATTCTTGGCTGGAAAACCCAGATTTTAACACTGAGACGGACGAGATAGTAAGTTTGACAGCCAAGTCTCTATACACTCTCTTGAATTATTCCCAACAGTTCGTAAATTTATTTTGAACATAATTACAAAGCCTCTGTGATTAATTTCACACCGAGAAGAGAGATTTTGATTAAAAATGGCAAGCTTTTCGGCGCGTCCCACACCCAGGGTTAACTTCAGGAAGTTAGTGGGTGGTACCCCCAACTGATTTAACACTATTCACATCTAAATATTGTATTTTTTAAACAAAAAGAAGGAACTACCAAGGGGGGGGGCGGCAGCCAAAGTCTCCATATTTGAGTAATTTATTTCTTCATAATTGCTCGAAAAGACCTTTTAGTTATAAATTCTGACAGGGCACAAGTGAATATTGGAACGCCACGCTGATGATTAATATATCATCTATATCTAAAAACTCTTTAGATGACAATTTTATCACAAATTAAACAACTGGGACTTCCGAATTTTTTTACAGTAATTAAAATGACCGAAAAATAGCCTCATTGCTAGAAAGTGAATTTCATCTCAAACAACAAAATACAATTTCGACACCTCTTACCGCGATTTGGCAAAAAACAGTACTTTCAATTCAAAAATTCAAAAATGAGTAAAAAATACTTAAAATGCCAATATATTCACCCAATGATGAATACACGTTCGAAGACGCTTGCTCCCATCCTATCTGACTATTTTGTGACAATGCTCCGAAGGACCTCAATTACTACTTCTACAGAAATGAGTTCACCACCAAACCTCTAGTCCGCGAAATCGATAAGACAGGTATTTTTTACTAGTCAAGGAAAATCCATATGCCGATTGTGACGCCGTTTCTTTGCCTTTTAACTTCATTCTCCATCCAAAACTGAATATTAACGCGCGAAAACTTATCCGGAAATGACGGCAAATACTGTCAAATTTCATATAAGTTTTGTCGTTAAAAAACTTAAAGTATCCCAACTATTCTCCAAAATCGGCCACAACGCACCCCGAACCACTGATCGATAGGCCACAACAAAAACTATGAGTTTTTATGATTTTTCATCTCCGCGAATCCTTTTACTATAT
>SCLH01000895.1:68043-94571 GCA_004367855.1 Oikopleura vanhoeffeni
AAATCGATTTTCAAATATTTGACTTATTTAAGGTTCATTGAACAAATATAAAGAAGCCGACATAATATGCTAGATGGCAAGACTTTCTTGACACGTTATAATTAAGCGTTTCAAGTTAGCCCTTTATTCAAGTTCAAGATTCAATCGTTAGACTGAGACATCTCTCAATCCTTAAAATTCCAAAAAATTCAATATTTTGGATGTTTTTTCATAAAATTCGAAATAAGCTTATTTTGAGTATATAGGTTATAAAGACAAGTCGTATCTTTCTAACTAACCGAGCTAGAGGTCTGATTTTACAATTTTTGAACTCAACGTGGTTTTTTTAATCATAAAACCTAAAAATCTCGGCCGATTTGGGGCTCAATTTTCCACAAAAAGAATAAAAAATCCTCCTTTATCGGCCTTCGGCCGATTTGGGCTCATTTTTTTCAGAAAAATAGATACAAAATATAAAATCCCTTTTTATCGGCTTTCAGCCGATTTGGGGCTCATTTTACAACATAATTAAATACAAATTATTAAATCCTTTTCTATCGGCCGATTGGGGACTCATTTTTTAACAAAATAGAATAAAAAATCCTCCTTTATCGGCCTTCGGCCGATTTTGGGCTCAATTTTTAACAAAAATAAATACAAAATATAAAATCCTTTTTATGGGCCTTCGGCCGATTGGGGACTCATTTTTCAACAAAATTAAATGCAAAATATAATATCCTCATTTATCGGCCTTCGGCCGATTGGGAGCTCAATTTTCAACGAAATAAAATAAAAAACCCCTATATCGGTCTTCGGCCGATTGGGGGCTCATTTTTCAACGAAATTAAATACAAAATATTGATCCCGTTAAATCGGCCTTCGGCCGATTGGGGACTCATTTTTCAACAAAATTAAATGAAAAATTTCCCTTTATAGGCCTTTGGCCGATTGGGGGCTCATTTTTCGAAAAAATTAAATAAAAATTAAAAATCACCCTTTTTCGGCCGATTTGAGGCTCACTTTTCAAGAAAATTAAATGAAAAATTTCCCTTTATCGGCTTTCGGCCGATTTTAGGCTCATTTTCAACATAATCATTTTAAACATCACCTTTCAAACCACGGCGGGTAGTGAAACGTGGTTATATCTAACAAATGTTCTTGACAATACTTGATAAACATTTGAGTCATTTTCCAAAAATATCCTCGGAGGAGATAGATTTTGAAGTCTGAAATTGTAAAAAATCGTTGGTTATTTTGCGTTCCAGAATTGTTCATTCACCAGATCAAAAAAAGTTTGTCTGAAAAGATTGACATGCTACCATTACGTGATCTGTACCTATTGGTGTAATGGTCAAAAATAAGTTGTGATGCTCTTTTGTGCAAGATTAAGGAAAAATCAACGAAGAAGCATTTACGGTTATTTTCATGATCTCTTAGTTTTCATTATATTTCTCCAAGAAAATGATAAATCAGAGTCGCATATCCCTTTTAATTGACAATTTTTGTAATTTTAAGTACCCTTGACAACCATTTTCTAATTTGTAACGCAAGTTAAAAATATGTTTTATGTTTATAATGTAATCATGCGGTTTCATTTCCGTGGTCAAAAATTAATTTTCACCATTTTTATTTCTCAACCAATCAGCGATCGGCTAAATTTTGAAAAATTTTCTGAAAAAATAGATCAAAATCAACCTCCGGAAAATTTCTTTTCTAATGGTGGCTTTCATTTATTTCTCATATTGACATGTTCGTCAAATTCTCAATAAAAAGTTTTGTTAATGCTAAAATTAACAATTTTCGTCATTTTGATTACCCTTAACATTCATTTTCCGATTCGTAAAATAAATTAAAAAATATGTTTTCTTGTCTAATTTAATCATGAGGTTTCATTTTCGAGTTCAAAAGTGACTTTTGAGCATTTTTATTTTTCAACAAATCAGCGATTGGCAAAATTTTGAAGAATTTACTAAAAAATTGATAAAAATTAATCTTCAAAATATTTTCTATCTAATGGTGGCTTTCATTTATTTGCTCATATTGACATTCTCAAATTCTTAATAAAAAAGTTTTGTTTATGCTAAAATTGACAATTTTCGTTATTTTTATTACCCTTTACAACCATTTTCTATATTTTAAAAACATTGAGAAATATGTTTTCTGGTCTAATTAATCATTGCGGTTTCATTTCCGGGTCAAAAGTGACTTTTGAGCATTTTTAATTTTCAACCAATCAGCGATCGCAAAATTTAAAAAAATTCTGACAAAATTATCTTCAGAAAATTTCTATCTAATGTGTTCATTATTTCTCATATTTACTTGTTCCTCAAATTCTTATTAAAAAGTTTTGTTTATGCTAAAATTGACAATTTTCGTCATTTGATTACCCTTAACAACCATTTTCCGATTTGTAAAAAATTTAAATATGTTTTCTTGTCTAATTTATCAATCTCTTTCATTTCCAGGTCAAAAGTGACTTTTGAGCATTTTTATTTTTCAACCAATCAGCGATCGGCTAAATTTTGAAAATTTTCTGAAAAATTAATTTAATTGAATCTTCAAAAAATTTCCTTTCAAATGGTTACTTTCTTTTATTTCTTATAATGAGCTTTCCTGTAAATGCTAAATACCGTGCTGCTGTTTACACCACCAAATCAGGAATCGCCTCTAGCACCAACTGTGGTCATCTTAGACCCATAGTTGCTAATACCGTTTCCACAAAGTCGATGCTTGCGCATCTTTTAAGTACCATAAATCATTGATTTCAAATAATTCGAGTTTTGGGCACCTACATTTCCGGTGCTACACCACGTGATCAATGTCCTACAGTAAATATTAAATTTGAATCTGGAGCAAAATTTCACGCTCTACCCAAAAAAATAAGTCAGCATTGAAGAAAAAAGTTGTACATTTAGGTTTTTTTTGAAAAAACGAAAAAAACGATTTTGGAGCACCTCAAAAATTTCAGTTTAAATACTTCCGAAAAAAAATTTAGTCTTTCCCAAGGCAAATTATACATTTTTATAACTAAATATGCCGTAAAAGTGTACAAGGAACATCTGATAAATATGTTCTCTGCTAAACCCCCGTCAATATTTCTAGAATGCAATACAAAGTCATAATTTTTCAAAAAAACGTTGTTTTGAACACCTGAGAGTTAAAAAATTTGGCTTTTAAAAGCTAAATAGAACAATTCATGAACGTTTCTGATCTTGAATGGGTTCAAGGTGTACTAAGTACATAGAAAACACACTGTGAATATTCGTAAAGTTCTAGAATTTGAGTCCAAAGACATATTTTTTAATCAAAAATTTCAATTTCAATGCTTCTGAAAAAAAATTAGTCTTTCCCAAGACATATACTATATTTTTTTAACCAAATATGCCGTAAAAGTGTACAAGGAACATCTGATAAATATGTTCTCTGCTATACCTCCATCAATATTTCTAGAATNATTAAGGACAGGATTTTGATGAAATATGAACTTTTAGTGCATTTTAGGATAAGTTTAGATTATTTTGAGTACGGTTGAGTACAACGTTTTGTTGGTGGATCATATGTCAACAACGAATAACAATGATATTTCGACCAAGATGACAATTTTACTCGCTTTTCTTCCGGAATTTTGGGGTCTTTGATATTCAACGTTATAGGTAAAATCCGTGCCCATTTAAAAGTTTCAAAATTTAATTAAAATTTAAGGAATGATGGATATCGGCCGTTCAGTAAAATTATCAGTGACGAAAAAGCCAATGCTGATGCGCGAGAGTATAGCGTACAAAGTGGAAAGATAAAGTTTAAAATGAGGTACATGGGAAGACATCATCTGGATTAAATGTGGTAAGTTTATTTTTTACATAACCTGGTTGTGCCAAGCGCCTTTCAGACCCTCAATATGTGCCCTGCGCTTTATTGTCGGTTCCGTTATTTTTCCATAGGTGGTTTTTTTTTGCTTGTTTATCCTAAAGAAACCACCGTAGTGTGTCAAGTACCGCTATGGATATTTTTCAAGTTCCAATCGTGTTAAGTACCGCTATGGATATTTTTGAAGTTCCAATTGTGTCAAGTGCCTTTTTGGTCTTCTTTTTTAGTGTGCCATGGGCCACGGCTGTTCAATAATTTAACTGAAATGAACGTGTGAAAGTCCGATCATTTATGAAAATATATGTGATACGCTTTATTTTCTTATACAGTAGAGTATGGTTATAATTAATAACTAATTTAATGTGCCATGAAAAGATGCCTTGGTTTGATACATATGTTACATACGTATCGTACCAAGTATAATATTTATTATTTCATCTTTAACATTTCCATTTTTATGAAATCACCTTCATCATGATTCTGAAGATGATTTCTTAAAATAGAAATTTGAAAATACGGCTGATTAACCATAAGGTCGCTTTTTTTTAGGTAGACCCACTTAAGGGGTATCTGTTCTGAGAGAACCAGACTAGATAGCGNGTTTGAAGCAAATTTTCGATGACTGATTTCCGGTCACGTGATCAACCAAGGCAAGCCAAAAAAATTTTCTACCGCATATTTTTTTCAAGGTTTTACATGCAAAAAGCAAAACTAATTTGTGGTTATCTTGTCTAGTTCTCTCAGTCAAAATCAGCAATTGTACTAAAAAAACGGACCTAATTTATCTTGGAAAACCCACAATGTTTAGGTCGTTTTTTTTAGGTAGGCTCACTTGTGATTTCGACTGGGAGAACTAGACAAAAAAAAGATAGCGACAAATGGTTTTTGGCATGTAAAAAATGAAAAAAATATACGGTAGAAAAATTTCTTGACTTCCTAGGTGGATCACGTGACCGGTAATCAGTCATCGAATTGCTCAGAATAACCGAAAATAAGGTTTTTTGCGAATTACCGGTGAACCGGTTAATCACCGGAAAAAAAAAATAAAAATTTTCACCACTAAAATTTCGGTTAGCGATTCAGTTGCAAAAAACAGTTTGTCGCTATCTAGTCTGGTTCTCTCAGAACAGATACCGCCTTAAGTGGGTCTACCTAAAAAAAAGCGACCTATGGTTAATCAGGCCGTATTTTCAATTTCTATTTTAAGAAATCAATCTTCAGAATCATGATGAAGGTGATTTCATAAAAATGGGGAAATGTTAAAGATGAAATAATAATATTATACTTGGTACGATACGTATGTAAACATATGTATCAAACCAAGGCATCTTTTCATGGCACATTAAATTAGTTTTATTAATTAGTGCCCGAAAACTCGAAATATTTAAAATCAATGATTTAGGATTCTCAAAAGATGCGCAAGCATCAACTTTGTGGAAACGGTATGGGTCTCAGATGAACACAGGTGGTGTTAGACCGGATTCCATGATTTGGTGGTGTAAACAACACCACGGTATTTAAAATTTACAGGAAAGCTCATCATAAGAAATAAATCAAAGTAATCATTAGAAAGGAAATTTTATGAAGATGCATTTAAATTTATTTTTTCAGAGNCTTTTTTCTTCAATGCTGACTTATTTTTTTGGGTAGAGCGTAAAATTTTGATCCAGATTCAAATTTAAAATTTACTGTAGGACATTGATCACGTGGTGTAGCACCGGAAATGTAGGTGCCCAAAAACTCGAATTATTTGAAATCAATGATTTATGGTACTTAACAAGATGCGCAAAGCATCGACTTTGTGGAAACGGTAATTAGCAATCATAGGTCTAAGATGACCACAGGTGGTGCTAAACATGCGATTCTTTGATTTGGTGGTGTAAACAGCAACACGGTATTTAGCATTTACAGGAAAGCTCATTATAAGAAATAAATGAAAGTAACCATTAGATAAGAAAATTTTTAAAAAGATTTATTAACATTTATTTTTCTTCAGAAAAATTTTTCAAAGTTATGCGATCGCTGATTGGTTGAAAAATAAAAATGCCTCAAAAGTGACTTTTTCACCCGGAAATGAAACCGCATGATTTAATAGACTAAAAACATATTTTTTACAAATCGAAATGGTTGTTAAGATAATAAATTACGAAAATTGTCAATTTTAGCATAAACAAAACTTTAATTAAGAATTTTGACGAACATGTCAATATGAGAAATAAAATGAAAGCCACCATTAGATAGGAAAATTCTGGAGGTTATTTTGATCTATTTTCAGAAAAATTTCAAAATTTTGCCGATCGCTGATTGGTTAGAAATAAAAAAGCTCAAAGCACTTTTTGACTGCCGGAATAGAACGCGCATGATTAAAATATACTAAGAAAAATATTTTAACTAGCGTGCAAATCAGAAAATGGTTTTAAGGGTACTCAAAATGACAACATTGTCAGATTTAAGGGGGTATCGAACTCTGGTTTTTTGACAATATTCGCGGTGAAATATACTTTACTAAGAAGCTCATGAAGAAAAACTGAAAATGCTTGTTTGTAGATCTTCTTGAATATTGCAAAAAGTGCATCACAATTAGTTTTGAACACACAATAGGTACAGTGCGTTTAACAATAAGACACTTTTCAAAACTGCAAAATCTATCCTCCTTCCAGACGTAAATATCAAATTGAGCTCCAATTGTCACAAATCACGTTTAACGGTAGTATGTCAATCTTTTTAGGAAGCTTTTTTTTGATCGCAAATGAACAATTTTAGAAGCGCCAATAACCCGACGATTTTTTATAGAATTTCATTACTTTCAAAATCTATCTCCTCCGAGGATATATTTGCAAAATGATCAAATTTTCATCAACGTATTCCGAACATTTGTAAAAGATTTAAACGTTCACGACCACTGTAATTTTAAATAAAAAATATTTAATTTTGTTTTGGCGAATGACCCAAATCAACGAAGGCCGATAAAGGGGGACGTTTATTCAATTTTGTGGATAAGTAAGTTCGCAAATCAGCCGATTAACGGTGAATTTTAATTTTTTTCATCTTTGTTGACAATGAGCCCCCAATCGCTGAAACCGAAAGAAGGGCATTTTATATTTGATTTAATTGCTATTGAAAATGAGCCTCAATCGCCGAAGGCCGATAAACCCGAGTTTTATATTTAATTTT
This sequence comes from Oikopleura vanhoeffeni, assembly GCA_004367855.1. NCBI lineage: Eukaryota > Metazoa > Chordata > Appendicularia > Copelata > Oikopleuridae > Oikopleura > Oikopleura vanhoeffeni. The sequence continues at coordinate 75,061 of SCLH01000895.1, forward strand.
GTGAAAAATGAGTCCTCAATCGGCCGATAAAGGAAAAAATTATATTTTGTATTTTTTTTTGAAAAATGAGAGGCCAATAAAAAGGGTTTTTAAAATCTGCATTTTTTTGTTGTTGTAATGAGCTCAAATCGCCGAAGCCGATAAAAAGGAGTTTTTTTTAATTCATTTTGTTGTAAACCTGAGCCTCAAATTGGCCGAGGCGATAAAAGGAGATTTTATATTCAATTTTGTTGAAAAATTGAGTAGCACAATCGCCGAAGGCGATAAAAACAGGATTTATATTTAATTTATTGAAAAATGATCCCCAATCGGCCGAAGGCCAATAAAAAATGATATTATATTTTGAATTTTAATTTGTTGTAAATGAGCCTTAAATCAGGCCGAAAGCAGGGGATTTTTATATTTTTATCTAATTTTGTTGATAAATAAGCCCTCAATCGGCCGGAGGCCAATAAAGGAGATTTTAATTAAATTTTGTTGTAAACGATCCCAAATCGGCGAAAGCCGATAAAAGGGGGTTTTTTAATGAATAGTTGTAAAATGAGCCCCAATTGGCCGAAGGGCGATAAAAAGAGGATTTATATTAATTTTGTTAAAAAATGAAGCCCCGATCGGCCGAGGCGATAAAAAGGGATTTATATGTTTTATCCAATTTTATTTGGAGAATAAGCTCCAATCCCGGTGCTACACCACGTGATCAATGTCCTACAGTAAATATTAAATTTGAATCTGGAGCAAAATTTCACGCTCTACCCAAAAAAATAAGTCAGCATTGAAGAAAAAAGTTGTACATTTAGGTTTTTTTTGAAAAAACGAAAAAAACGATTTTGGAGCACCTCAAAAATTTCAGTTTAAATACTTCCGAAAAAAAATTTAGTCTTTCCCAAGGCAAATTATACATTTTTATAACTAAATATGCCGTAAAAGTGTACAAGGAACATCTGATAAATATGTTCTCTGCTAAACCCCCGTCAATATTTCTAGAATGCAATACAAAGTCATAATTTTTCAAAAAAACGTTGTTTTGAACACCTGAGAGTTAAAAAATTTGGCTTTTAAAAGCTAAATAGAACAATTCATGAACGTTTCTGATCTTGAATGGGTTCAAGGTGTACTAAGTACATAGAAAACACACTGTGAATATTCGTAAAGTTCTAGAATTTGAGTCCAAAGACATATTTTTTAATCAAAAATTTCAATTTCAATGCTTCTGAAAAAAAATTAGTCTTTCCCAAGACATATACTATATTTTTTTAACAAAATATGCCGTAAAAGGTACAAGGAACATCTGATAATATGTTCTCTGCTATACCTCCATCAATATTTCTAGAATTTTTTGATTGATTAAATTAATTTTTATAATAAATAATTTTTTTCATTGAATACTTAAATTGAACATTTTGAAATTTCACTCCAAAAAAAATATCTGTCCAAGATACGAAAATTTTACTGTTAAATGTTTTGTATGCACAAAACACTTCCTAAAACTGGCTTATCTCACATTTGTATTTGATGTCTAGTTTCGAAATAATTTTTCCGGAAGTAAAACTTCGGCGAAAAATCTCAAAAAATCACTCTCCGTAATATTCGAACCAAAATATCAAAAAAATGACTATTTTTTTCGGATCACCGGCAAAATTCTCTATAATGAATGGAAGAAACAATTCTGTGACATTTTTTTGCCCTTTTAGAAGGTTTTCGGTAGGCTTGAGCCGATATATTGAGCCAAGGTTAAGAGGTCATAATGGCGATTTTTATATCTCAAAAAAACTTAAAATTTAATTTGGCAGCGTTTGACACTAAATTAAGACTTTCTGATAATTTTTCATAATGAAAATGTTGTGTTTTTAAAGACCACAACTCCATCTTAGGGTTTTCATTTAAGGGTATCCCTGCTCCTAATTTGACATATTCTCGATAAAATATTAGCCGACAGGGCCTCGAGGATATAATTCAGATTAGCCAGTTTGTAGAACTAGCCTTCAACTTGCGAAAAAATTTGCCAAAACTTTTTTGTATGACCACACTCCTTCACACATTAGCGGCACAAAAGCCACCTAAGCCAAAACGGAAATCTACTCCTCTGAGGTTATATTTTGAATAAACCTAAATTTTAACATAACCTGTATATTAGTATACAAAACTTTTGTAGGTAAGCTTTTGTTGCTAAGTGCTATATTTATTCTAGAATCGTAAAAACCGGTTCAAAATACCGGTTTTTGGACTTTTTTCATCGGAAAACTCTATCTCCTCCTAGGTTAATTTCAAAATTTACTCAAATTTTTGCAAAAGCTAGCTCTAAACAAACAGAAACTTTGTAGGTGGGTTTTTGTCAAATTTCGGCCCCAAACAAAAAATATGAATTTTTCAGGTCACGGAAAAAATTTCCGAAAAAAAATGTGCTTCGATTTTTCGAAAGTAGGCTCAAAGAAAGCTGGATAAACATTGAAGAGAAAGTTGGCTTACGTCAACCCGATATTTGAAGTTTTAGTGGTCAAATTGACACAAACGTTATTTTGAACATAATTTGAGAAAAATACTTAGAAAAAAATCGAAAAAACGCAAAATTTTCGAAAATTTTTTTGTTGTCATTTGGTTGTTTTATGCGTCCATAACATAAACAATTGATTTGGTGCATTTTTATGACATAATAACTGCAGAAATGTAGGAGCAGGGATACCCTTAAGAACATTTTTTATATTCTTTCAAGGTTATATCCCTTATTCACACTTTTGTAAATATCCCGGCCCTGATTAGGAAACGTAGTGTGTTTTTAAGTAGGAGGGCCGGCATATTTACAAAAGTATTGTCAAGAATTTGATTTGGCAACTATTTTTTAAAATAATCTGATAAGGTTCAAAAAATCATGACCATAAATGTGGTCAATTTCGTCAAAAAAAATTTAACCTCAAATAATCGGCAATAGACTCCACCTTTTTTTGCCTCTTTGTAATTAAAATATCTTAATTTTATAATCTTAAATATGACCATAAAAACGGCGTTATCGCTTTGATAATCGTTAATACAATTTCACGCTAAAGAGCAGAATAAATTATTCTGAATAATCGTAAATTTTATTTTTGGTCAATTTGGGTTCAAATTAAACAATTTCTTTATTACAGGGGGCCGATGTCGCTGGCCCAATAACGCCGAATTATCCAATATTGCCGAACAAAACCTACGCAATTTCACGATTTTTAGCTGAATTCCTGCCAATGCCCATATCCCTTTATCACCTTTTGGTTAGAATGCGTAGCCACTACTCCTTTTAACGTGTGATTTTAACGTTGCTACGCATTCTAACCAAAAGTGATAAAGGGATATCGCCGAATTTGCCAATATCGCTGAAATAACGTGGGCGTTTGAGGTTTTTATTACAAATTACTTTCAGTTCGTCATAAATGACTTCATATTTCAAGATTAAATTCTACAAATTTCACAAATCTTCTTTTTTGAATTTTAATTTGATTGCGTCCGGTGGAGTTCGTAATTCTACGCATTTTGGAACTTCACTTAATTTCAACTTATTGTAAAACTCCTTATAAAATGAAAAAACTTTTCAAACTATGGGGTCATTTAGACCGCCCACGCGTTTTTTTATTTCCACACGAAAATTTTTATTTCTGTCCTCATAACGCCGAAAGTGTAAATATCGCCGAAAATGCCCATAATCGTCAAATTTTTCTGGAAAAAACTTTCGGTGATATTGCCCCCCTGTATTTTTTATGAATCAATGCAAATTCAAAAATAACCTTAAAAATATATAAACTGAATAAGCAATTTTCACCAAGTTACTTGGTTCAAGTACCGTCAAAGAACTCGTTATTAATTACTCGGCCAGTTTTTAACTTGTAAAACAAGGAAGTGTCCTTTCAAACGTACCGGAAATTCTATAGAGCAAATCTACTGTATTTTACAATTTAAAAAAAATTGCCGGACAAAATTAAAGATAATCTTTCAGATGTCCGCGAGACCACCAGTGGTCCACCACTGATCATTTTTTGAGGCTAGTTTAGTATTATATCAAATTTTAAGCCATTTTTTTTCGCGGACACTATCTCCTAAAATATGAACATAAAAAACGGCGTTATCGCTTTGATAATCGCTGATACAATTTCACGCTAAAGAGCAAAATGATCGTAAATTTTATTTTTGGTCACTTTTTATTTAAATTAAATAATTTCTTTATTATTTTTTAATACATCAATGTCAATTCAAAACTGACTTCAAAAATTTATCAATTGAATAAAAATTTTTCACCAAGTTACTCGGTTCAAGTACAGTCAAAGAACTTGTTATTAATTACATGGCCAGTTTTAAACTTGTAAAACGAGGAGGTGTCCTTTCAAACGTATCATTCAGCGAAATTTAAAATTCCCAATCTATGCAATAAATACTAAAAAGCTGATTATAATTGGCTGTCTTCCCTATTTACCGCGTAGGTTGATCCCGCATAGTCTGAACCTGAGGCAAGCTAGAAACCTACTTTAGCTCTACGGGACAAGAATGCAATAACCCGCCCCGACCCGCTAAAATAAAAAAACTTCTCAGATCTCGCCTCGCTCGAGAGATAAAAAAAAGAAAGAGAAGAATTAGGAAATGGGACGGGACGAGGCGTGCTCAGTGTTTTTGGGAAATTTGTCGGACCACGCTCGAAATGATGATATAGAAAAGTTTTTCAAAGGTTTTGGGAAACTTAAAGATGTCAGTTTGAAAGGCGGATATGGTAAGAATCATTTTTGTTTTGCTGTTTTTATGGAAAAATTATTCATAAGATGCAGCTGTAACATTTTATTATTCGGAACATACATAATTTTTTTCGATATCAAAATCAATTTTTGAGAAAAATATAACGAATCATATCCTTTTTCCAACCTAAGTGTTCAAATCCCACTTATGTTGTCTAAGTGATTGTGTTCGTGATTGCCTTAGTGATTACGCCCCAATCAACTTTGACGCTCCCAATATCAAGCACCCTTGCCCATTATCCACTAAGGTTGGAAAAAGACTGAAGTGCTTAAAATGACCAAAATTTGTTCGTCTTTAACTTCGTTAAAATTTGTTACTTTTTGCAAGATATTTAATCGAGAAATTCAATTTTGGTCACTTAAAGCGCGCACTTTCTTCGACCCCGTTTGAAATCTGTATTTTCTGACCCATTAAATAGAGAAAATATAATTTTGTTCATGTAAAGCGAGTGCTTTAACTGACCAATGTATTTGGAAATACAATTTATTCAAATTGGTCACTCAAAAGGGCCATTTAACAAAATGGATTTTGACAACGTTATAACGTCAAACTCAAAGTAATTTCAAAACGTTTTAATTCTCGATTCTAAAACTTGTAAAATTTCAATCTATCATAAATCTTCATTTCGATGAACTGTTAAGAAATTATGACTTTTTTCTACGAAAAAATGTATAACAACTTTAGGGTGATAAGAAGGTTCAGCAAGGTTCAAACCCCATACATTTTACAAGTTTGGTTCAAAAGGGTTCTATTTTCAATGAATATTCAAAATTGATGTTAATTTAGTAAATCATTTATCTAATTGAACTTTTAAAATAAAAACCGTTTCGATAATTCATTTTCAAGCTAATAGATCTTTTATTCACTTAGAGTAAGTTTAAAGATACAAGTTTGAAGATTGGATGTTGCCTACGGATAAGCTCTTTGTTGAACCAATTTATTTGCCAATTCGTAATCAATAACGAACTTGATTTATATTTTGTCGATAGATTTTGTTGGGGTATACCATTTTCATCGATAATTGTTTTCGTCGACTTTTTTTCCCCCTATCTTTTGCTATAAAAATTGCGTAGGCGTTAAAACCTCTCTTATAAACAAATTAAGGGATAGCGGTCGTACTGTTTTAGGTTACTTTGAGGTCTACAAATAGCACCAAATTGCTAGGGAACAATAAAAAACCATAAATTGATAAAAAAATTATGAAAATTTCAAAAAAAAAATTGAAATTTTTCGTTTTTTGAGAATTAAACATAAAATTTCGATAATCTAATTCCCCTATTTTAACCGCAACATATTTTTCCTTCTTTTGCCTAATTTCTGCATTCTGAAATATAACCTAGGAGGAGTAGTACTTTGAACAGCAATAACCTTGAAATTAGACGGTTTTTGGCAGTTCTAGAAAATACTAGTCCAAAATTTAAAAATCTAATTCCCCTATTTCACGAGCATTATTGTTTCCGTGGTTCATGCCCAGTTTGAGTGGAATTTTATGCGAGCTCTAGGAGGTGTAGTACTTTGAAATTTGATTAGGCGTTCTAGAACTCGCCGCATGGTGGTCACCACGGTCGGCTAAAAATTATTCTGATAAATTGTTTTTGTAGATAAAGGATAGATCTACCAAATGGCAATTCTCAAAAGTTTCGAAGCAGTTTTGTATTCTGTTAAAGTGGAGTACAAATGTACATTTTTACGACCGCTACCCCCTTAAAATGTATTCAATTGAAATATGGGTGTGTTGAAACACTTTGTTCATATCAAAAACTTTGTCAGAAATACACTTTTATAATTCTATTGTAGTCAATGCAGAAAATTTTCAAAACATTTATAACATATAATCTGTTACATATTCTAGAAATTTGCATCAAAAATGATAAATATTTTCCGCCTACACATTTCTCTATAGTTAACCCCCACCTGCTTTCGGTGTAATATTAGTAATATAATTTTACCAACCTACTTTCAAGATCGAGCGTGGAAAATTATTTCTCCCTATCACGTGCTTTTAAAAGCAAAGTCATTGGAATACGATTTTGCTTGGGATTGCGGGAAAACTTGCGCGCCTGTAATTGGCTGCTCCTTTTTGCGTTATTCCCCTCGCCTCGCTTTGATGACGCACCTTTTGCATCAGATAAATGGACCTCATGTAGTTTATTGTATATCCTTCTCTCAACCAAAGTGCCTTAGTGCTTTGTAGTCAATAGGGTGTCTACGCCGTTTTTATTTCGGCTTTTGGAAACGACTCATCCGATTTAGTTCTTAAATAGCTGAAAATGACCATACATATTTATCAAAATACCATGTTTCCTTTTTTTGTCAAAAACATTCTGATCTATCTACGAACTCAATCGGATGAGTTGTGTCTAAAAGCCGAAATGAAAACAGCTTATACACCCAATTTACTACTGAGAGACACTTTATTTGAGCAAAGAATATAACATGCGGTTTTAGAAAATATTTTCCGGGTTTTGGAGTGTACGAGTTAAGAACTAGAAATCAAATGTTCATTCAATAGATTTAATTTGCATCAAGTTTTAAATTTATTCTTGTAAAATTTTCATAATTTTTTCAGGTTTTGTGCAATTCGAAGATAAATATGACGCGAAAGATGCCGTCAGGGAATTGGATGGTAAAGACCTCTGCGGGCAACGAGTGAGAATTGAACTATCAAATGTGAGTAGTTGTTCTACAAACTGTATGAGCCTGGTTTATTAATCCAGTTATACATTTTTTGTGATTAGTTTGCATTTATTTATATGACTTTTTGTTACATTTAGAAGCGAGTCACTAGTAGTGACTCACTACAGTGAAATTATTCTAAACAAAAGAGTAATTTTCAGTCATGTAAATCCATTACCGTATAGACTAAAGTGACCTTCCTGTACATAATTAACCCATGATTAATAATACTACGTACGTTTATAAGAAAGTCGAGTTTCGTGATTCTTATAATTTCTTCGAATTCTTGATTCTGATTGGTTGAAATTTAAACCGATCAGAATTTAGCTTTATCTTCTTTTTTTCGAAAATAAAATTTATTTTCGTCATCAACGCAAAATTTTACTTGACGTCAACAATTTTAAATTTTCTGAAACTCGACCTAAATTCCTGATTCTGATTGGTTTAACTTTCAATCAATCAGAATTCAGCTTTCTTCACTTTTTTCAAAAATTAAGTTCAATTTCGTCATCAGCGCACAAATTTCCATGAAAAGGTTAATCTGAAAATTCACGATTTTAATTCTGCAGAATCTTGTACCGAATAAGGGTAACAAATAATAATTTTGACGTTTTACGCGTTTTTATAGAAACGTGAAAAAAAATCATTGTTGCTGGATTCTACTGGATTTTTCATCTGACACTTCGTGTGCAGAATTGTCTGATCTTTTATTTAGTGACATAGAATAGTTTCCGCAATATTCCTCAACGAAACGCTAGCCTGAAAACCATCAATTTTTGATCAAAATCATCAAAAACCGGTAAACCGGTAATTGAATATAAAAAAATTTCGACTGAAATGACTGCTAGATTTTTTCAAGTATAGAACCAGATACGAATATTGATTTTTGGACACTGAATATTTTACCAAAAAATCCAAGAGAATTGTAAGTACATAGTATGACTTGTCATAACCCTTTTATCCTGATCATTAGGGTAACATTAAGTAACTTACATATCTTTTTTCCAACTAAAGTGCCTCTCAGTAGATATTTATTGGAGGGTGATCACATCGTTAACATTTCGGTTTTTCGAAACGACTCATCCGATTGATTTTCTGATAGCTCATCATGAAGACACATATTTCCTTTTCCCAACGGAACTCCATCTCAAAAACGTTTACTATCTCTATAGCGCGTGTTCGAATCCCACTAATGTTGTCTTACTGGTTGTCTTGAGTATGATTATAGGCGAGGATGTTTGATATTGGGACCGCTCAATTTGATCGGTGTGTAATCAATCAAGCAATCACTAAGACAATCACTTAGACAACATCAGTGGGATTTGAGATAGTGAACGTTTTTTAGATGGAGTTCCGTTGGGAAAAGTATATTCAGAAAAAATTGGTCCAAATCGAATCATTTTTCCAATTTGTTTTTTCACAAACTTAAAATAAATCTCAAATTTTTTTTCGAAAACAGGGCAAATCAGGCTTCCAAAAAGGGACCGGGATAGACCTATTCCCCTATGGGGGATAGAAGGGGGATAGGGATGGGATAGAAAATCCTGGGATAGCTTTATCCCCAAGGGATAGTTTTATTCCTTTTTTCATCCCTTTTTATCCCCTAGCCATCCCTTTTTTGAAAAAAAATACGCAATATTTTTTGATCATTTAAAAAGTTTTTTGGCAGAAAGAAAGTATAAAATCTCCACATTTTTGAAGTGGACTCCATTTAATACAACGAGGAAAAATTATATATCCCTTTATTGCCCTCTCTCAAAGATTTGGTCCCTCAAAAACACGGGGGTGAGAAAACGACGCGTCATTTGAAAACAAGTCATCCGATTTAGTTTTTTAATAGCTCAACTGAGCACAATTAATAATAAATATAAACATTAAAAATTGTTTTGAATAAGACCAATGTTTTTATTTTTTTCTAAGATTACTGAAATTGTTTAATTATTAGTTTTTGTTAAAAAATAGACAACAAAGGTCTGAGAAAAAATAGAAAACAACGGTCTGATTCGGATCAATTTTATTTTGTATTATTCACAGATATTTGTGCACAGTTTGAGCTATCTAAGAACCTAATCGGCTAAGTCGTTTTTGAAAACCGCGTTGTTTTCTCACCCCCCTCGTGTCTTTGAGGGACCAAATCTTGGGAGAGGGCAATAAAGGGATATACGGGCTAAATTTAAGGGGGGGGTGAAATGCGTAGATACAGACGGGATAACCGACCGAGTTTTTATTCCACATAATTTTTAAGATGGAACTGGTATATTTAAGGGGTTCTGGCCTTAAGGTCTTCTAAGGAGATTATTAAGGGGTTGACGGGTCTCAATGTACTTATTTTTAAAAGGGGACTTGGTCTGAAACTAAAATTTTCAAGAAGGGCAGCTCGATATAACAAAATTATTAAGGGGGAACCGGCTCCCATACAGATAATATTTTAAGGAGGGAACCGGCTCTGACTCTGAAATTTTTCAAGGGGGGGGAACCGGCTCTGAAACTCAAAATATATTAAGGGGGAACCGGCCGAAAGGGGAACCGCCGAAAGTGCCAATATCTTCAAAAAACCTACGCAATTTTAAGATTTTTAGCTTAAATATTTCCAGTCCCGATATCTTAATATTTTAGTCCTTATCTGCGAATTCAGCTCGTATAATAAAATTGAGCCAGTAACTTCGACGTTCGTCTGTATCTAATTCAGTCTGTATGTTAAATTTTTCACCCGTATGTCAGATTTTTGCCTGTATCTATAAATTTTGTTCAGGCCTACGAATTTAGCTCGTAATTCAAAATTTGGCTTTTATCTACGAATTCAGCCCGTATCATGAAATTTCGAGGTTTTGAAAAGTTTAAAACGTCTAAAAAGGAGAGAATTAGCGCTCTAAAAATAAAATTAGCAAAATCCTAGATAGAGTTTGCTCCAAGAAGTTCAAAAATCTAACTTTAAATTATTTTGGATGATTCTTTCAAAAGTTATTTTTTCTTACTTTTTTGGCCAATTTCTCCAAAAAAACCTTTGATCGCTAATCCTTTAATCCTGTCAAACTGCAGAAATTTTCTGAGGAGATAAGTTTTTAGGAAAGTCTTTGGAGAATCTGTTATTTAGATAATAATTACTCTACTGTTGCTAGAACTCTTGTTTTTTTTCGCGAGTGATTTCTGAAAAAATAGCGAAAATGGAAAAAATTCCAGACTTTGAGAAAAAGGCTGAAAACGTAATTTCCTCTTCTTATTTACGTACCCTTGAAAAAGTTATTTTAGTAATCTGATTAATTATTCTGAAATTTCTGGCCTTCTGCTTATATAAAAATTTAAAATGAGATAAATCTCATGTCTGGTTATTACACTATAAGCGCTAAAAGTTGAACCTCAAATGAGGTTTTGTGCGTCCACTGAAGTTTTTTTTTCGAACGTCCAAGGGTTAAGTCATTTTTTTAAATTAATTCATATCTACAAATTAATTTAGGGATAGAAAAGGATAAAAAGGGATGGGATGCATCTATCCTCCTCTATCCCCCTCATACCATCCCCTTTTTATCCCTTTTTGGCGAAACATAAACGGTCTGTACACCCTTTTTACTCCTGAGAGGCACTTTGGCTTGGAAAGAATATAATATTTGCATTTTCTTATATATTTTTTGAATGAAAATGTCACAAAAAAAACTTTTATATTTAAGGGTGCTCGCGACAGACGGAGAGGACGATCACGATCAAGGTCAAGAAGTCGAGATCGACGACAAAGAAAAGATTCTAGAGACTCACCGGTAGGCACAAAAACTTCATATTTACAACTCTCAACTAAAAGACTCCGATAATCGTTACTAACGATTCGTTAGAGCGCTAACATTATCATAAATTGATTTTAAAAATAAATGATACAATATCCCGGAAGTTTATCAAAAATATATAAACAAATTTAAAAATTTTGTCCAGCACTTTTGGTTTTCTTGATGGTTAATTTCGGATTACTCGGTAAATTGTGGTGATCTAGTTAAAATTTGGCTGAAATTATACAAAAAAAGGAGAAAAATCTTATGCAGACCGTTTAGAAAAAACTACAACCTGTGGATTCTAAAGTGTATACTCATACCAGATTTTAGTTCATTTTTTGTAAATTGTAACTTAGGTCATATTATATGACTCATATATGACGGAAATAACTGTCTTTAATTATCAAATGTAATTGCGCTAGAGAGCATACTTTTGATAAATAATTGAAATTTTTTTACTACTGTATATCGAAAATTATCCGCCCTTCTCAGCACGCGTCATCACTTTGAGAAAGTTACCAATTAAATCGCGGGCTTCTTGAATTAAGTCGACAATCGAGTATTGTGATTGGACACTGGCTCAAAGTTATGGATAATTTTCGATATAGGATTCAAATAATATAATCTTTAGAATTCTTAATCATTTCCTAAAATTTTGCTCTCTATCGTCATTACATTTCGTACAGTAAACACAGTTATTTCAATTGTTAAATTAATTTGTTTGTTTCCCTGTTAGAAACGTTTTTGTGGTAAGAGTAAGGCTCATTTTTTATGAGATTAAAATTACTAAAATTTGAAAAACATATATCTATATATCTGCAAACTATATGTTCTATATCATAGCATTAAAGCTAATGAAAAATTTGCCACATAAACTATTTACTATGCAGTTGAACGAACAGCGTGTTTGCAGTTAATAAAGCGTGTTTGGGCCTAATAAAGTGTGAAATAATCTAGTTATTTCATACAAGGAAAAACATCGTTTCTAACTTGACCTGTTCGGCGCCGTAAATTTATCTTGATTACTTCCAAATAAAAAATGAGGGTTTTTGAGCTGTAAAGCCGTAAAAGAAGATATCAAGAATAATACCTGTCCGAACAACGTGTTATTTTTAATCGATTACTTTACTTGAATATTTCTAAGTCAAAATAATCAAAATAACGTAATAATTTAAATTCCGTCGATTCTAGTATTGACCAATCGAATCAGACGATTTTTAAAATAAGTTGACAACACGTTTTCTCCACAAAATAGGCTGAAATTTAAATTAAAATCTTATTTTTATCAAAAAGGGCACGCCAAAGTCGCGTGATTTTCTTCATTTTAAAAAAAAATTTAGTTGTCAAAATTGTCTAAAACTCATTATTATAGCGACGTCGATCGTATTATGACAAAACTGCTTATCGAAAGTATGGTGCTCCCACAAGGACAAAATGGACAATTGAAATTGATAATTTATCTGAGAAAGTCAGGTAGAAAACGTAGAAAATCTTAAATAGATTTATTTGATGATGCCAGATTGAAATCACAGATTGAGATGAAAAATTATGTACCAACTTAATCGTAAGCTAAACTCTCTAAAGGAAACTTGGAGCAACTTGGCATAATTGAAATTCATTTTTATCTTCGTCTAATAGAAAATAATCAATTTTTAAATTTTAGTTGGCAAGATTTGAAGGATTTTTTTCGACGAGTAGGTGAAGTAACCTACGGAGAGGCTCATGATAAAACTCGATGTGGCCCAGGCCGAGGGGTCATCTGCTTCGAAAAACGACGAGATATGGATAGAGCTGTTAAAGAGTACGATAATTACGATTTAAAAGGTAGAAAAATGGAAATGAAAATCGTAATTGGGGATCAAGATGAGGGATCAGGGTCAAGATCGCGCTCCCGATCACCACCACGGAGATCGAGGTCACGATCAAGATCAAAATCCAGATCAAGAAGCCGAAGAAGCAGATCATATTCTCGAAGAAGTCGGTCACGATGATTAAAGAACTTTTTAGGCCGTTTTCGGAATGTTCAGTGAAACGCAAATCAGTAAAATACCGAAAATAAACTTTTTTATGTGTTGTTGAGTCATAAAGTTTTAAAAAATTTTATTATTAAAATGCATTTTATAACGTTTCGATTTTTTATGAAATCATTTTTAGAATTATTTTTAAGATTATTTAATAAAAATCGAAAAATTAAGAAATGCAATTTTATAAGTAACATGTTAAATGTGTGTTAGAAAGCACAAAACTTCAATATTATTATATATATCTTGAAGACTTTTGTTGGACTTTGCTAGTTTGGTCTAGTATATTATACTATTAAAGTCTTACAAATGTACTAGACCAAACTAGCATAAATCCTTGATTCTAAGTGGTTTAATTTTGAACCAATCAGCATTCAGGTTTATCAAAAACAAATTTTTAAATAAGAATTTTTGAAGCAAGAAATTCAAAACTTTAACAGCTTATATATAAGAAAGAAGCGTTTATCGGATGTTCACTAATTTGTTGTTTTGCTGAAAACCAATTTTTGTTTTGATTAAATTTTCAAAAATTATTAAAATCACCAATAAAGGGACAACCCCTAGCTTTTTTATTTGCTTAGAACAGACCAAACGTCCAATTTTCAAAAAAAATATACTTTTATTTTTAATTTGCAATAGTATTGCTGTCTGCAATAATTGTTTCGAAGTTTAAAAGTTACTCACTAACCGATTAGTCATCGGTGGCTCGCCTAGGTGGTGTGCAAGAGTCAACGAAAAAACTGCAAATTAGTACATAGACTGCGGCGCCTATTAGTGTTAATTATTTGCACTATATTTTTATTTAGATTAATTTATTTTACTTTTTTTTATTTTTTTGCATTTCTTATTTTGACTCACATTTAATTTTTTTGCAAGGAAGACTTGCTTCAAATATTTACAGTTCAAAAATTCCTGCCTTTTAGTATCCGCTGTCAAAATATTCTTTTCTGAATAAAATTTATTTTTCTGGTGCAAAATAATGTTTTGTCTTCTTCATAGCATAAATTTTCCATAATTCTGCAAACATATTTTTTCTTCTTTTTTGAGATTTTTTTCAAAAAATAAGTGATGCATTTCATGAATCCGAAGAAATCTTCCGGCAGAAGAAAATGAGATATGAGATACGTTAATATAAACCCATGTTCAATTTTCATATAAAAGTTTTGCAGAAATGTTTATGATCAGATTCATAGAATAAATGGGAGCGATGGTGAAGTGTATACAGAGTACAATGTATAAACGTGAGGTTTTGCATTTAAATAGACGATAACAAGAGTTCAGAACTCTGAGTTCTTTATTTTGAAACTCAAATATTTTTTCAGAATCAGATGATTTAGATTAAAACCTTCATAAGGATATAAATTTATTAAATTGTTTAGATCTATCGAAATACAAATTTGCCGTGCAATTTTTAAATTTCCAAATCCAGTTTTTTTTAGGATATAATGGCATTTTTTAGAAATTATTATGCAGCACAATAAAAATATTTTTAGCTTGTAATTTATGAAAGTTTTATATCTGATTTATTTTAGGCTGTTCAAAATTCAAAATCTTACATTTATACAGCGTGAGTCTTTTCGATTTCTCCTCTTTTTACCCACACGGATAGACAGAGGTTTTAAATTTCAGTCAAATTGTTGACTCAATATTCCTTTAACACTTTTTGGTTAGAATGGGAAGCCACTACTCCTTTTAACGTGTGATTTTACGTTGTGGCTACGGATTCTAACCAAAAAGGGATATGTCACGTGACTTTTGTCTCCTCTTTTTTACCCATCTCTTCTTTTTCACCCATCTCCTCTTTTTTACCCATCTCCTCTTTTTTACCCATCTCTCCTTTTTCACCATCTCCGCCTTTTCACCCATTAACCGTTTTTCACCCATACAGAATTAAATTTGTGAACTTAAAATTGTATTAAATTTATTAATTTGTTTTAACAGCAACGTTTTGCAGTTCTCTGACATTTTCTGAGCTAACTTTGTAAGACAAAGGTCTCAAAAGTACACAAAGGTACATATTTAGAATTTGTGGGCGTATATTATCAAACTAATTTTTGTCCGGATCAAAGCTTTTGAAATTTTCGAAAAGTTTTCTTTTCGAGATGGTTTTTCTGGCCGAAAGTCCCCTTTGATCATATAAGGTTGGTGTCGACGGCAATACTAACCCTANGGTATTTCTTTGACTAGTGTTGAGGGTGGCCGAAGATTTTTCAAATTTGGAACTAGATACAAAAACTTTGGAGATCCTAAGGTGAATATCGAAAATGATATGCTTAGGTGGTCTTTTTTATCAGGCGTCATAACTTGGAGACATTGTCCAATCACATCAAAGACTCACGCTGTACATTTTACTTTGTTTACATTTACTATCGACCCAAAATACATGCAATTAACTCATGTATACATCAGTGTGGTCCTTATAACTCAAAATTTTGTAAAAGCACTGTAAAAATAAATGTGAGCATTTCATTTGACAACAATAACGTGTGAGTTTTGAGTAGCGTCGAGACAAAAGGTGATATGTCGAGAATTGAGGTGATTTGAAGGCAGATTTAGAGGCCAATTGTATTTATCATGTTTTCGAATCACCTCAAGTCTCGACGAACTTGTAACTCACGTGGTATATCAGATATATCACGTATAGATACACCTCAACTTTTCGAATCTCGATAAAAAAGTTCAGGTATCACACATTATTATATTCGATATTAGACCGCAGCAGTCACTTTTGATCACTAAAAACATTATTTGTATGTTTAGCTTGAAGCACATAGGTTAAATCATTTGATTTATATCTCGGCTGTGTTGAAAATCAGTGAAGTGTTGACAGATTATTTGAGGTCACTGCACGTAACGTTTAAAAAACTTTACGAACAATAACTTGGGTTAAATTATCAACGTGGCCTTTAATAAAATTAACTACCGTAGTGTCTTTCTGGTCATTCGTGACCAGATGTCCTTTAATCGCAATTTAGGACCCTTAATCATTTATGAATGACAATTTACAAAGTGATCAATCAACTATTTGGATAATTGACGTTTGTGCGTTTTTTTAACGAAAATTTTTACTGTATTACAGTACTTATTTTTTGCAAAAAAAAATTAAATCATCAAAAAAAGCATCTGAGCGGGATCAGAAAAAAATTCTAAGATTTTTTCCCATTACACCATATCACCAAAATGATCACGTGACCGTATATTCAAGTTTTCTGCCTAAGCATTTTCGATGGTTAAATTTTTCCATCAAATTACTAAAATGTTTTTCTTCAAACTTATTCAAAAATTATTTATTCTGTTTAAACCAAAATTTCGTTGCGGTTACGCTCTTGCCGTTTTTAATTAGAAACAATTAATATTTGTCTCCTTTTTATCGATTTTTGATGCCGAAAAAATAAGGCACACCATAAAAATTAATATCAAATCTCAAATCATATTTTTTTATAGATTGATGGCTAGGGAGGCACCGGTCCAATTCTAAGTTTTAAACGTCGAAATTAACGAAAAAACGGAAAAGAAAATCTTAAGCAGAATTCAAAGGCAAGGAATATGAAAAAAAAAATATAAAGAATGAATTTTTTGCCGGTGGAGTAATACGGTTATTGGTTTAAATAACCGGCTTTCACCTTTCGTTAAGCTCGTTATAAGGTTAGCCAATCTTTTTTCGTGTTCTCTGAAAATTTGACATATAAAGTGACCGAAATTGATCCGGGACGTCCTGGGAAAAAAATTTGGAAAAGATTTAGAATCACGTCTTGCATAAACTTTTCCTTCAAAATGACGCGAAATTTTTTTTTCAAAAATTTTTTATTTTCAAAATTGGCAAATTTTTTACTTGTGACACGGCTCTACTTCTGAAAAATCAGGTAAATGGCAGTTTTATTATGCTAAAAATCAAGTTAGTGCTCTAAATGGGCGTTTTAAAAGTCCATTTCTGACCACTAGATGCCAAAAACTTTTTTTTATTGGCCCGGAATTCGTTTTTTTTGCAGAGTCACAACAACCCCGTGAGGTCCAAAGAATTTGTATCAACTACTGTAGTTCTCCTCGTTAGTTTTACCGGTGCGCTCCCTATTGATGGCAGAAGTCATGTTTCATGGTTAGCAAATACTTTTTTCCGATAATTTAATGCTTTATTTTCAAAAGACTTTTGCGGACAATTAAAATGAAAAAATAATTGTCTGAGTGTAGACTAAAACAATAATGATAATCTACTAGTGTGTTTTAAAAGACAGAAAAGCAGGTGGGTAATATAACATCGAAAGCAGGTTGGGGTTAACGAGGAGGTGGTTCCTACATTTACTGCAGTTATTGTGTCATAAAAATGCACAAAGTCAATCGTTGATGTTTTAAAAAGGCAAAAGAGCACTAATAACATAAAAAAATTCGAATTTTTTGCTTTTTTTTCGATTTTTTTTAAGTTTTTAAAAAAACTGTTTTTCTCAAAATTAAGTTAATAATTCACGTTTCTTTCAATTTGACCACTAAAAATATCGGGTTGACGTAAGCCAACTTTCTCTTCAGTATGTGACATACTGTACATATATGTCTGTACATATATACTGTACATGTATGTCTCTGGCTTTCTTTTGAGCCTACTCTCGAAGAAATCGAAGCACATTTTTTTTCGGAAATTTTTTCAAGTGACCTTGAAAATACATATTTTGAGTTCGAAATTTAACAAAAGCGACCATACGAAGTTTCTGTTTATTTTTGGCTAGCGTCTGAAATAATTGAGCAAATTTTAAAATTTAACCTTGAAGGAAATAGATTTTCCGATAAAAAATGCTCAAACCGGTGATTTTTTGCATGTTTTAAAAATAAAGCACTTATCAAAAAACCCGACCATACGAAGTTTTGCCTACTAATTATACACGTTTTGTTCAAATTTGAGTTTAATTTGAAATAAAACCTAAAATACAATAGCTTTTCCGTTTTGGATAAAAGGTCTTGTAAAGGTTACGTATCTAGGAGTGTATTGATACAAAAAAAATGACATATATCTTTTGCAAGCGGGTGCTATTTGACAGATACGGAAGTGGTCTCTTGATGAAAAACTTTTTACTGGGTTTATATATTCCCCTCAATATACCATCAAAGTAATCTTTCCAGTATAAATCCAGGCAACTTTTGTAGCTAATTTTTGTATTATTGCTTTTTTAGTAAATTTTGAGTTCGAATTTAACTTTTCGAATTTGTCAAATTTTGAAAAAAGTTCCGAACATTGTGAAAAAAATGCCCTATTTTTTGTTCAATTTTAGTTTTCATTATTTGTTTCAAATGAACGAAAAACAACAAAAAAGTGCGCGAAATCGACAATTTTGAACAAAAAAGTGAGAATTAGAAAATATAAATGCCAGCAAAAGATTCCTTGAATACGATTTGCTGGAAACGATATTAGCAGCTATGGTCTGATTTTCAACAAAAACAGTGCTAAAGATCAAAACAAAATATTTGTAAAAAACTCTAATTTTTTTAAAATCCGCTGTGTTGAAAATCAGACCATAGTATACGAGGAATGAGTTTGTGGCACTAAGATTTTCTATTCTCACTTTAATTTTATGTTCAAAATTTTCGATTTCGCGCACTTTTATGTCGATTAACAGCCAATCAGGCCGAAATTCAAAAAATACTTCCCATTCGATGTTCACCAACCCTTGGGCTTGTATACATTCCGAAAATGACGTTTCTGGCATTTCCACAGAAAAAGTCTTGTATCAAAACGTCGAAAAAACACATTTTCGGCATATTCAACCAGATTGCTGACCCCTGAGGCAAAAATAAAAAAAAAGCTCCCATTGACTAAAATTCAGACAATTTTCCGGTTTCTTACCAAATCTCAAAACTTTCCGATATTAGCTCTAGGATCCATGTTTCTTTGAATGTCAGAAATCACTCACACCAACCCCTTATGTATTTTTTACTCACTTATTCACATCTTTCCAGTATAAGCCGGGTCTATTTGACCCTATCAGTCCAGCTAGAGCTGTTTGCAAATTTTCTCAACAATTCCAACATTCTACTCACAACCCCCTTAACAATCCGAAGCATTAAAATAATTTTTATGGGGTCTTTTTAGTGTTTTTGGGTCGTTCAAGGCAATTCAAAATGGGCCAATTCGGACTGCAACCAGCCTAAAGGTTATGTTCGTTCATCTTTCATTATCGAAAGATTTAAACTTTCTAAGAACATGCAAATTATATATATTATATTGAGTAAATATTGCATTTTAACAAATAAGTGAACACAAATAAACGTTTATTAAGACTAACTTTTGACTTTCAGTTCCCCTTGATTGTGTAATTTACGC
>SCLH01000895.1:95976-116550 GCA_004367855.1 Oikopleura vanhoeffeni
ATTTTGAAAATGTATAAAAATTTGTTCAGAAGACCGTTAGATTCCACCCTGCAGAAGCATTATACGGTATAAATTAAACCTTTAAAACCCTCACCGCGTGATTATGAATTTTTTAGGTAATTATCTGAGGATCTTTACAAAATACCAACTAACCATTTGAGGAAACCCACTTTTGCGAAAAAAAAAATGGTTTCCACAAATGCTAATGAGTTTCCATAACTTATGGGTTTCCATCAAAGGGTGATTTTGGGCAAAATTTGAAAAGTTGTTTCCAGCCTGATATTTGGAATTTGTTTTTGATAAATTTAAAATTTTTTTTCAAATTACATGTGCAGGGGACAATTATATATATGCAGTCAAAAGCTACAAATTTTTTGGAATATTTTTGAGCAAATTAAGAATCAAAAGCAGATTTTTTTCTCAAACATGCCATGTTTTCCAAAAATGGTTTCCACAAATGGTACTGGGTTTCCATTATAGGGTCATGACTCATGAGTCATGGGCCATGAGTCTTAGAATTTCTGTTTCCATTTCATACCCATATTGGGTTAATCTTGAATTTTCAAATAAAAATCGAAACTTTTTCGAAATTTGGAAAAAATGGCCATAACGTGTAATATGACCCCCGGACGAGGTTCAATTTAATTTTTGATAATTTTTTCCGATCCTGAAGTTTTTACAACAATCTTTTGTAGAAACCTTTTCTAGAAACCGATAATTTCCCTTAAAAACCAGCTCTGCAGGGACCCGAAGATCGGAAAGTTATATAATGATCCGAAATTTCAGAAATATCGTATATGCCACATGCATGACATAAATTATTGAAAATGTGTTAATTCGAATTCTAGAAGATTTCATATTTTTAAGCCAAAATGTTAAAACCTAATTAATCGAATTTGACGCCTGATTGGTTAAAATTTTGATTAGGCTGTAAGCCAACTTTTGATCCAGTGAAATTCAGCTCGATTGTGGTTACTGTTTTCATACGAACTTTTAAACATTGCATTACGTTTCACTTTCATTCATATTTTCTAGAATTTTTATTCAAAATCCTTTCGATCGACTTTTACCGCATTATATTACTACCTAGTGATCAAAAAATGGCTGTCTATTTCTAAATCCTCGTCTAAAAGAAGATTAGAGTTTGAAAGTCAAGAAAAACTGCAAAATCGGCGTTCTAAGTGAGATTGAAAGAAAAAAACAAAATGAAAAAATATTCCTTATCATCACTGGCTTTGTCTCTCTTATCGCTACTTTGTGTAAATTTGAACGGCTCTTGTTTGGGGTCAAAAGAAGATAGATTTAAAAAAAACCGTTTAGTGTCCTAGATAGACTTCCACCCACTGTGGTGTGATTAAAGGTTGACTGAGATGTGGATCGTTGCGAAGGTATGATCTAAACGAGTCATCTCAGATTTGCTTTACAACTGCCCTAAATGTTTTAGGCGTGTTAAAGGTCACCAAAAAGCGACCATCACCCGCTTAAGTAGGTAACTTTTTTTAGGTGCCCCCCCTTTCAGACCAAAATCTAAGTAGCTACCAGAAACGTTTTTGTGCAGTGGTAGACGAAAAAATTTCGAATGCTGAGATTTTTTGTTTTCGAGCCTTACTGGTTTATCGGTAATCAGCATAAAAACACCGGTAATTAGCGGTTTGGAGAGAACTAATCTAATTTCAACATGAAATATGCATTATGGGGTAACTTTCGAAAAACAAGATTTTGTGACATTTTTTTTTTAGTGGCACGAGCACACCTGGTGATTGTTAAAAGCTTTTTTTGAATATTAACACTGGAAATCATAAAGGGCCTAAAATTATACTTACTAGTATTAAAGGGTAACTTTTTAAGAGAAAATTTCTGGGCATCAATTTATATTGACACTGCACCACATCTGGTGTGTAACGACCAAAATAGGCATTATTGAAATGAAAAATACTTACAAGAGTAATTTTAGCCGAAAAGGTTTTCAGCATAATTCATTTTACACCTGACCCCACATGGCTAAAAAAGTAACCTTACTGCAGCCGAACAGGTTATATAGATTTCTGGTACTGGAAATTTAAACAGTTCAAAAGTATATGCTGAGATAACAGAATCACTAAGCAATATGTGACTCTGCAGGGGCTGTCGAATTAAACTCCGCCGCTCATTTGTGTATAAGTTTACGCAGAGAACTTTAAGTCTGGAACAAAATGAGCGTCGAGAAATAAAAACTAGTGACTGAAACATTTGATCAGGGTGAACATGTACGTACTGTACAAATAATGAATAGCCAGAATGCGGATCTCGCTTAATTTGACGGCGTGATGACCTCCCCATAAGAACGATTTATCCGGTCACTGCATCTGTAAAAAGACTAATTTCGCTATCTGAACGATGTATGACCGACCACAATGATGCAATTATATCGGAATGCAATAATAGCTCAATATTCTTGGGTTTGATTTGTCAAAGTTAGCATATATTATCTATTTTTTGGAGGTCTTTCGAATATTTTTTTTTAAATCGGCAGGTATACAGTGAATATATATATTCACAACGCCGCTTGATCCTGAAACCTTTCTGACATCGCAAAATAACTCATTATTTCTCTTGGCGCCGCATAATCATAACAATACATTTTCTCCATTATTCAATGTGTAATTTGGAATCCGCCGGGATTAACGAATTATTACAATTGCTTGAGTGTTTTTTCAATAGCTCATTTGTAATTGACCCCAAATGGGGTCATATTTCAAAATTTGACCCCGGAGATAATCGCTGAAAAATTTCAAGTCTCCTCCAATTAAATCAAATTCTTATGTACTATAGTTTTCCAGAAACTGATAATTCTTTTTAAACTCTATTACCGTAACCGGTAAAATGTACCGCACAGACTTGAGAAAGTATTGGTTATTACAAACCACTTAGCTTTCGAATGAGCTATCATAAAACTTCGATCCCATGGTCTAGTTTTTGAATCTATTCAATGCAACAATTTATCAAATAACTAAAAAAAAGACGTCATTGTAGTTTTATTGACAAAAATTCTGGTTATTGAATGATTTTAAATAAACCAATTTCTATTCCTGAAACAATTATGACCTTACCGATATCAAATGAATTTATATCGGAATTGTCAATTTCATATACCCTTGGGTCTGACTTGTCCAAAAATTTTTGAATATCTATGTTAATATCTGATGTCTTTCTGAAAAATTCTTTTAAAAAATCGGAGTAGTACAGTTGATAAATTATTACATGGCAATCTTGATCCTGACAAACTTTTTTGTGCATCGCAAAACACATCTTATTATCTGCTTAATTCCCGCAATTCCATAAAACATACATTCTTCCATTTATTTCAAAATGTAAATGAAGAAATCCGAGAGAATTAACGATTTTACAATTTGCATTTTATTTCCGGTTTCTCTTCGGTCATTAATGATTTTAAAAATAACGTCAACTTTCTATTCCTGGGCACATTATGACCTTTACCGATATCAATGAATTAATAGGTAATTGTCAATATCATATAGCCCTGGTCTGATTTTTCAATATTTGATATCTATGTTTAATTTCTGCATGGGTTTTTCTGAAAAATTGTTTTAAACAACGGGAAGTAGTAAAATTTAATTTATTTACAATTTTTTTGTGCATTGCAAAACAATCTTATTGTCTGCTTAACGCCCGCAATTCCGTAAACTACATTTTTCCATATAATTTCAAAATGTAAATGAGGGAATCCGCGGGAATTAACGATTTTAACTATGTTGCATCGAACTTATGACAAAAATTTCTGGATTTATTATTTGGTCTTCGAAAATTTTTTAATTTCTGTTCCTGAAACATATATGACCTTTACCGATACAAATGAATTTGAATCATAATTCTCATATCATATACCCTAGGGTCAGATTTGGTAAAATTTTGAATAACTCGAAATTTAGGTGATTGTTGAATAATTTCTTTAAAAAAAATCTGTAGGCATTATAGTAAGCGATTATTACAGTTTGATCCACGAAAACTGTTTGGTGCATCGCAAAATAATCTCATAATTTTGGTCTGATTCCCGTCAAATTCTGTAAAAATACGTTTTCCATCAATTTTAATGAAAAATAAGGTAACCGCGGCGATTTTCATTTTACAAGTTATGCAGTTTAATTTTGAATGACTCAGATCACAGTTTTGAAGAGTTCGTTTTTTCAATTCGGTAATTTGCCTTCTTGGTCTATAATTTGCTGCTCGCCGATATAAAATCGCTTGTCATCAAAATAAGCATCTAAAAGTTCAAGTGAATAGAAGAATTATTTTATGGAAGAAAAAGTCGTGATTTCTATAAAAAAATATAAAAAAACTCGTAACGAGTTTTTCCAGTCTACCAGTTCGGCAGATTTGTCACCAGACGAGTACACAGCAGTTCCTACAACACATGCTATTCCGTTCAAATTTCAATGGAGAATTTTAATAACCATCAAAATTTTAATATTTGCATACAACAACTTTCGGCTTAATTAAGGGAAAATAATGAATCATCTTCGAAGAATTCAATTTTTCATATGAAAATATAAGAAACCTTAATTTGGGAATTTTTAATCTTGAATTTTCAAAATTAAAAAAAAATAAATTAAAACAAATGGCTTAACGTGTAATATTACCCCTGACGGGGTCGAACTAAATTCCGTCCTTATAGAATCACTCTATGTAATGTGTGAGACTTTTTCAGACATACGTTTCTAGGTAGTTTTTACGAAGAATTCAATTTCGCCTATTCAAATAACATTTTTGAGCATATATATGGTAGATATGCTTTTTGGTTAAACTCTAAAAAAAAGAACTCAAAGTCGAATACAAAATTTTTGTTCGTCGGAATGATTCGCAGGACGGATGACCGTTCGGAACATTAGAATAATTCCATTTGTCATTATGAAAATTAAGAAAACTTAATTTGGACTTTATTATTCGCCATGAGTCTTAGAATTTTCTTGTTTATTTCATACCATTAGAGTGGTCGCGGTCGGTCAGCGACGATTTTGAAAGTCCCCTAAGAATCCCAAATGACCATGAGATCGATAAATAAGTGAATGAGGAGAAAAAAATCTTGTTACAAATTTTTCAAAAATGACTCAAACCGAGTGTTAAAATTGTTTTTTGTTCATCCGGATTTTTATGAACAAATTAATACGATGAAAATTTGTTTTATTTTTGATAATTGAGTTGCAGAGTGTATTTTCAAGGACCCAACAAAAAAAAGTTCTCCTAGACCCAGGCTAAAAAAATTATGATTTTGTGATTTGACTCTCATAACTCTTATGGTAGGGACCGGCAGCGAGGGACTCGATGGTTAAAAATTCTTAAATTCAACAAAAAATTCGTTTCTAGAGTTATTTATATCAGAGAAGACGAAAATGACCTTCTATAATTTCAAAAAATACCACAGGTGTCCGCTAGAGAGCAAATTTCAAAATTTGAGCATTCTTTAGAATTGCACTATTTCAACCAAAATTTTGTTTCTAGAGTTAATCGATATCAGAGAAGACGAAATTGACCTTTAAAAATTAAACAGAATCGCCACAGGTGTCACTAAAGAGCAAAATGTCGTAATTTGGGCATTTTTTAGAATAATACTGTTTTCACTTAAATTTAGTTTTTAGGGTAAATCGATATCAGGGACCATGAAAATGATTTCACTCAAGTTTATTTAAATAATCGGGGATATTTGCTAAAAACTGTTAATGCATTTTGTTTAACATACTACTATGGGATTCAAATGGATTGTCTCCGGAAAAACGACCTCACCAGCTGAAAGGGATTAAAATATGCTCGCGTCAGTCTCTAAAAGTGTGCTACGAGCTACAGTAGAGTGTCTCTAGAAGGACGATCCGATTACAGCTTTTGCGTCCTCAGACGCTAGGGGCAATTTTCCGAAATAAAAGTGCGTCCTTATACAAGTAAAAGCCCAGGCAAACGTGAGAAATATACTTAAAATAAACTTAAAAAAAGTGCGTCCTAAAGGTCCGTTCTACTGGAGAAACTCTACTGTACCTAAACGTTTTATACGACTATCTAGAAAAATCAAACCCATCTACCATATCATATTGTCAAACTTTTACAATCATTTTTCAGAAATGTAATAATAATGACAGTAGAAGGCTTTTATAGGACGCGAACACTCAAATTTTTAGCTATTCTTCATTAATTTAAAAACTAAAATTTTATTGTTTTTTGTCGCAGAATTCAAGCATTCTAAATATTGAGTGTTCAGCTAGAATCAGATTTACTGTGAATTCTGGCTTAAGCGGACAAAACGGGATTTTTCAAAAGTTCGTTTTGTCCGCTAGACCTATTTTCTCCTAAACACCCCTAGAGGCGATAAAGTGAATTTTAAACTAAAGCCAAATTCTCTATAGGTACACTGTTACACATTCAAAAATAATAAAATACTAGCAAATAATTAAATAACGTCTGTCCACCCAACGTTGTCCACCAACCCCAACCAAATTGACGAATGTTAGTAATAATTTTTGGCAATCTAAGAAGCGTAACCGAAAAGAAAATAAATAACAGAAAGATCCTCCAAATTATATTTCTCCAATAGAACCCTCCTCTCAGCACAAACTGGTTAACCAGATGCTAATTTAAAAAACCCTGTTGTACTAAGTCGGTTTTTGCTGGAAAAGGGCTCGTCAGTGAACTAAAAGTCACTTTAACACATTCATAGGCGGTATTTTTTTAGAGGACCCTTTAGTTGCACATTTTTCTCGAAGATGGCTCAACCCGATTTTGAAAATTCCAAATAATCATGAGAGACAAGAGTTCGATACATCGCATGACGGCTTTCATTTTTGAACCGGTCCCCGGAATTCCGGTAATTACCGTGTTAAATCTAGATTGTCGGTTTCTCGCCACTATTGTGATATTAGATGATTTTTCCTTTCGTCTTCAATTTTCTGAACCCTTTTTTTAAGGGTCAAATTTTGTAATATGACCCCATTTGAAGTCAAATTACAAAAATGATTCATGTGGGTCATGTTACATATCATTCGATAGAGAATTTCATTTAAATGTAATATGACGGTCATAACCGGTCAAATCTTCAGATTATCGTTCGAGAACTAAAAAAATGGATACACTAAACGACAATTTTAGCACTATTCGTCTTCAAAATTTTCGAAGAATTTTTAGGGTCTAATTTTTATATGACACCAGTGGGGTCAAATTTTAAAATGACTCTTTTTAGGTTATATTACCCATCAAAGGGTCCTCTGAAAAAAATACCGCCAAAGTATTTTACTTAAAAATTGTAGAGTGTAAATACTCTGTATTACAGGGGTGCGCGTTATGTTATACGGATATATTAAGTCTACGCAAAAAAACCCTCTAAGCCTCCGCAAAAACCTACGCATTGAAATAAAATTAATTCGTTCCTTTTGGGCGTGCGGGTATAGACTATACTGTTATCGGTCACCGATCTGTAAATAAAGACTCAATTTCGTCTTCCTGAACATTTATGACACGACAATATCGAATGAATTCATATCGTAATTGTCAATATTCATAAACCTTGGGTCTGATTTGTCCAAAATTGTTGCATATATTTTTATTTCTGATGCGTTTTCGTAATTAATTCTTTTTAAAAACGGAAGGTAGTACATTTGATCTAATTATACATGCGACTTGATCCTGACAACTGTTTTTTGCATCGCAAAACACTTATTATTATTCTGACGCCCGCAATTCCGCTAAAAGACACTTTTCCATTAATTTCAAAATGTAAATGAGGGAATCCCGAGATTTAACAATTTTTACCAATTTGCATTTCATTTCCGGTTTTTCTTCCGGTTTATATTAAGATGATTTTAAATAAACGGCAATTTTATATTCCTGGACTATTTATGACCTTACCGAATATCAGAATGATTTATACGTAATTGTCAATATCATATACCTTGGTCTGAGTTGTCCAAAATTTTGCATACTATGTTTATTTTGTCTTTTCTGAAAAATTTCTTTTAAAAATCGAAGTAGTACAGTTATAATTATTACTGCAAACTTGATCCTGTCAACATTTTTTGTGCATGCAAAACAATCTTATTATCTGCTTAACGCACCAATTCCGTAAACATACATTTTCCATTTAATTCAAATGTAAATGAAGGTAATCGTGGGATTTCATATTTTTACATTTTGCATTTTGATTTCCGGTTCTCTTCCGGTATCATTAAATGATTTTAAAAATAAACGTCAATTTCTATTCCTGCACTAGACATTTATCCGTCATATCAAATCATTTAATAGTTTAATTTCATTAAATCATATAAGCCCTGGTCTGATTTGTCCAATTTTTGCATATCTTATTTTATTTCTGATGGCGTTTTCCTATGAAATAATTTTTTAAAAACGAGGAAGTCAGTAAAATTTATTCATGAAAACCTTTGTACAAAACGTTTTTTGTGCCATTGCAAACCAATCTTATTGTCTGCCTTTACGCCCACAATTCCGTAAACATATTTTTCCATATTATTTCAAAATGTTAAATGAGGAATCCGCGTGGACTTTAACGATTTTAACTATTGTTGCATTCGACCTTATTGACAAAATTTCTGGTTGAAATTTTTGAAAATTTTGTTTTAATTTCTGTTCCTGAAACAATTATACCTTACCGATTCAATGAATTTGAATCATAATTCTTCAAATATCACCCTAGGTCAAGATTTTGTCTAAAATTTTAAATATTTCGAATCTTGTAGTGCGAATTTTGAATATTTGTTTTAAATACTTCAGAATGTAGAAAGAAGACCGATACGATTATCACAGGATAAGCTTTAAAAACTTGTTTTGTGCATCGCAACACAATTTTATAATCCGCTTTAATTCCTGCAATTTCATAAAAATAACTTTTCCCATCAATTACAAAATGGAAATTAGGGTTACTACGCGATTAACAATTTTTTACAAGTTTGCATTTCATTTCGGTTTTATTTCCGGTTTATTAAAATGATTTTAAATAAACGTCAATTTCTATTCCGAACATTTATACCTTTACCGGATATCAAAGATTTATATCGTAATTGTCAATTCACAGAACCCTTGGTCTAATTTGGCCACAAGAGTTTGCAGTAACGACTAACTGATGATGTTTTTGAATAATTCTTTTAAAATCGGAGGTAGTACGTTGATAAATTATACAACACACACTTGGAGTCTGACAAACTTCTTTTTGTGCATCGCAAAACCAATCTTATTATCTGCTCTGACGCCCACAATTCCATAAAAATACATTTTTTCATTATTTCAAAGTGTAAATTGGAATCGCGGAATTAACTATTTTTACAATTTGCTTTCAATTTGTCTGACTAAGAGGCACCCAGTTTTGAAGATGTTGTTTTTTTCCGATTGGGTACTTGCTCTTTCTTGGTCTATTAATTGCTGCTCGCCAATATAAAATCGTTGTTCATCAGAATCCAAGGCATCTAAAATATTTAGTGATCAGCTAGAATAAGATAAATAAGAAACGTGAAACAGTTCATGTTTGGTCCATGATGTCTCCACGGTTCGAAACTCGAGATATAGCCTATCATATATTATACAGTCATGGTGTACATACATTCATATGTATCCACCTATCATTGTATACTATATATTGCTATACAATATAGCATTCCATATAGGCTATATATTTAGCCTATATGATATTGACATAAATACTTACACTCACTACGATATTAAGGCAATCGAAGTTTATTTAAGAATCTAAAAATCTCAAAAGAAGAAAAAAAGTCTGGTTAACCGGCCGTTAAGAAGATATAAAATTTACTGCTTAGGAAATTTAACGATTGAGTTCAGCTTCATCAATACCAAACTCAAGTCTTTTTATTATTTGACGGTTTTTCGTTTTTTTTTGTTTTTTTTTGGCTCATTTCCAGAAAAAACGACGCAACTAAATGGCTCTCTATATCGGAGTCAAATTTCTACGGAAAACTTATGGCAAACAATATTTTGAAATTGACACCACCTGAGAGTCAAATTACCACTTTTCTGAAATCTCTATAGAAATTAAGTGTTTTTGATATGGCGAAAACTTCCTGGGAATGTTTTTTAAGAGAATTTTTTGGCAATAATTTTTGATATTTTAATTTTTCATTCAAATATACTTTTTTATATTTAAATAAACAAATCCGGCAATTTTTTTTTCATAATAAGAGGCAATGAACCTTACTTTATGAAAATCAGGCAAAAAATATTTAAATTAAATGTGATTAAAAAGTTAAAACATGCGGATATAAATAAGCTTGCAATCCAAGTATATACCTGGTTGCCTTTGGCGTGATAGACAAAAACTATTTCCGCGCTTAAATCCCATAAGAAAATTAATTTCTCGCAAAAAGTATATTTAAAAGTAAAGTTTTCATGTTAATTGATGAGGGCAGTCTTAAAGATACATGAATTTTTATTTGATACCTATTGACGTTTGCAAGATTCAAAAATATTTATGTGAAAAGATTTCTCTTGAAAAATTATCCCAGAAGTTTATATCGCCATATCAAAACACATATTTGAAAAAGAGATCCGAAAAAGTTACATTGACTTCCTAGGTGGGTGTAAAATTTCAAAAATATTATCGCCAAAAAATTTCTCTAAAAAACTATTTTAGAAAGTATATTGTCATATCAAAAACACCTATTTGTTACAGAGATCAGAAAAGGTAATCTTGACCCCCAGGTGGTTGTCAATTCTCAAATATTGTTGCCAAATTTTTCTCCTGAAAAACTACCCAAGAATTGTACCCATATCGAAAACACCGATTTGTTATAGAGATTCCGAAAAAGTGTAATTTGACCCCTAGGTGGTTTCAAATTCAAAAAATATTGTTCCAAAATATTTTGCCAGAAATTTCTCTTGAAAAACTACCCAAATATACCCATATTCAAAACACCTATTTGTTATTAGAGATTCAAAAAAGTTTATTGGACCCCTAGGTG
The DNA here is from genome assembly GCA_004367855.1 of Oikopleura vanhoeffeni. Classification (NCBI taxonomy): domain Eukaryota; kingdom Metazoa; phylum Chordata; class Appendicularia; order Copelata; family Oikopleuridae; genus Oikopleura; species Oikopleura vanhoeffeni. The sequence continues at coordinate 106,938 of SCLH01000895.1, forward strand.
GTTTTCAAATTTTCAAAATATTGTTTCCAAAAATTCTATCACAAAACTACCGCTAGAAAAACCGGTTGACCGAGAAAAAAACAAAAACTTAATTCATGTCACAATCACTTGGCCTCCATGATGCAAAAAACCGTTGGTCGATATCTCTATGCCTTCGAGTTATTCGACCGACAAGGGTGGTTCCCCTAAAAAAGCTACTTTTTTTTTTAGGTAGGCCCCCCCCTCTCCAGCAAAAACCTGTAGGAGCTATCTTAGTATAATCGTATATTTTGGCATCCGAATTCACTACTCCCGAGTTTTCTCGTTTGCCAACTTTTTCGGCTATATTGAGCACTTTCGTGATATCGGAACAAAAGTAAATTTTGTTCAAAAAAATTAAATAAACCGTAGCTTGAAAATGACGTCATATGTCAAACAATTTTACCGAAGAAAATTTCACGATAGTTTTAATGACTGAATCATTCAAAAAGAGTAGATTTTAATACATTTGTACTCCATCAAACGCAATCAAATGAGAGTTTATCAGTAGTAGATTGGGAAATAATCCTGGAAAATGTGACGTCATTCATTAACGCACACAAGTAATTTGAGATATAAATCTCAAAAAAATTCGGCAAATTCTGCGATATGAACAAGGAAATATTAGCTGAAAATCGAATATTGCGTAGTTAAAATTCGGCATATTGCCCCCTGCCTGTAAACAAATATCTTGTTACCTATTATTTGAAGTCATCGATATTTGATTGACTCTTCGATCTCTTGAAGCTTTTGTTTATAATCAGATTCTTCCAAAACAACAAATTCGTATTTGATTTGTTTTGTTTTCTAGAATCAAGCTTTCTTCATTTTTCCCTTTTTCCCCAATTATTCGCAACGACTCAGATTTTTTCTTTCTTCAAAAACCTCAGTTTTGACTATTTTCTGGTTGGCTCGGATAGTCAATTTTAACTTCTAGATCTTTATTTCTTGTCAATTCAACTTATCTTATTCGTTTTTCAACAATTTTGACATGTCGGAATTAATCTCCATTTCGAATGCGAATGGTCTTAAAATACTACAAAACATTAAAAAAATTACATTCAAACAGTAGAAAGTTATCAAACTTTTTTTACAATTCATTTTTAGAAATGTAAAAATAAATACAGTAGAGCCTTTTTAATAGGACGCGAACATACTCCAATTTTGAAACTATTTTCATTAATTAAATTATAAAAACTTAAAATTGGAAATTTTGATAATCTTGATTTGACTCTGGTTCACCGCCATATAAACCGGAAAAAATGTACTTTTCGGTAGGTTCGAATCTCGTTGTTCCCCAAAATTTTTTTCGAAAAGGCGACTCAAAATAAGTATACTTTCATGTTGACTTATGATTAGTTCTCTCAAAACGCCATTTACCGGTGTTTTCCGCTATTACCGCGTAAACCGTAAGGCTCGAAAACCGAAAAAAAATTTCAGCGGTTAAAAATTTTTGTGGGCAACACGATGCAAAAAAACCCACGATGCCAAAAACCGTTCTTGATAGTCCTACGTTTTTCTGAGAGGGGGGCACCCTAAAGAAAACTACCTTAACCTTTATCAAGAGGCCGATTTAGAACATGACAATTTTCTTTATTTTCTTGGAATGATCAGGTGACCCGAAGATCGTTAAAAGTTGCTCATTATTTTCTCACACTTTCCTGTCCCCTGAGAGGTAGTGTTTACAATAAAAAGTGTGCTGAAGATTTATTAAATATTTAATTGGTCTCACGAAAAATGATGATGTGTCTCGCGTCATCCGATAAAAGTAATCCAGGTAGAGGTCGTTTTATTTGAGTTAATTTTATGTATACAAGACCTGACAGGTTAAACTAGATTTCTTATTGACCTTTTATACAGTGTCGACATATTTCAGTCTGCAGAATAGTCTTTCTCCACAATATGAACTATCAACCTCATGCTTACTATGCTTACCAAAGAACTTTGTCAGCAATATCGAAAATGATGCCTGGGCGAGCCTTTTTTAGTAGTGTCTATGACAACTTTGAGGCAGTGACCATGAAATCCCAGGATTCTGACAATCATTGATGTGATTGGAGAATGTCTCCAAGGTTATGGAGCGAAGCCTGATAAAAAAGACGTCCAGGCATCTTTTTTCCAATATAAACCAATGAGCCGTCAAATAAAATTAAAAAATCGTGACTAAAACGATTTCTTCGCGCTAAAATTTTTACCAGTACATTCACCAGTCTCATTATGAATTGTTTGATTGTTCAATGACAGATCTCGAATTTTTTATGATCATCCAGGACTTTCAAAGAAATTTATTGGTAATTTATTTAACACAAACTTATGGGAAAAAAAAAATCATGTCAGAATAAATCATCACAAGTAGATGATTACCAGGTTTACTTCAATGCAAAGGTGAAGTTCAGCAAAGGCGGTTTCTATTCATTTTATTAACATCTCTTCGACTAAATAGGTAGGACCTGTCCGATCGGGAAATCTATCTTCTCCTTAACTAGTTTACAGTATCTGTCGGAATCCGGAAAAATTTTGTCGAAAATCTAACACTGACATACTTGTAGAAATTCTAGTTTGAAAATTCATCTCATCTTCAAATTGATTTTCCATATTCGGTGAAAAAAAACTTCTTGAAAATAAATTGCTTCGATTTTTTCGAAAGAAACTAGGTAAAGTTACAACTTATGAAGTTGAATACGATCAATATATATTTTTTGGGAGTTAATTCAAACAAACGTTATTTTACAAGTAAATTTTGAAAAAAAAAACGTTGAAAATGTTCGCGTTCTTATTTGTTTGATTGATTTGATAGTCGCATCTTTAACAACCAAGAAAATCAGAAATTGAAAGTATTTATAGTCCCCAGAGACCTTATTAAAACCCACGGACCATTACCCCCTTACAAGTTCGTTTAAAGCTTCAAATTTTTCAACGACATCCGCTAATCCCGATTGCTTGCTATTAAAACGTCAATTTCGGTTCCGCAGCATTTATGACCACTACCAGATATCAATGAATTTATATCGTAATTGCAATATCATAAACACTTGGATCTTGATTTGTCCAAAATTTTTGCATATTAACTTTTATTGTTCTGATGTGTTTCTGAATAATTTCTTTAAAAAACATCGGAACGTAGTACAGTTGATTAATTTTACCGACATGGAACCACTTGATCCGGACAACTTTATTTTGCATTGCAAAAGCATCTTATTATCTCTTTAATCGCCAAATTCCCTAAAAATACATTTTTCCATTATATTTAAAATTAAAATGAGGAATCCCTCGGAAGTTACGACACGATTTTTACATTTTGCATTTCTTCAGGTTGATCTCTTCGCGTATTATTGAAATGTATTTTCTTATAAATAAACGTCAATTTGATTCCCTGGACATTTATGCCTTTACACGATATCAATGAATTTTATATCGTAATTGTCAAATAATTCATAAACCCTGGGACTGATTTGCAAAAAATTTTGCATAACCTAATTTTGAGTGCGTCAGTGGTTCTTTCTGAATAATGTTTTTTTTAAAACCATCTGAAGTGTACATTGATATATTATTACATAGCAATTTTGATCGTGACAACAGTTTTCTGCATCGCAAAACAATCTTATTTCTCTCCTGACGCCCGAAATTCCGTAAAAATACATTTTATCCATTTATTTCTAAATGTAAAATAGGAGATCTGCCGGGAATTATCATCTTTTTTAAAATCTTAGTACAATTTTTACAAAATTTGCATGCACTCTATGACTTCAATTTCGAATTCCTGCGCACATTTATGTCCTTACCAATATCAATGAATTTATATGTAACTTATTCAAATCATACAGCTAGATAGATTTGTCTAAAATTTTTGAATATTCGAAATTGTAGGCGAATTTTGAATAATTGTTTAAAAAATCCGAAGGTAAAATAGACGATAAAGTATCACCATTGACAAGCCTTAAAAACATTTTGTGCATCGCAAAACAAAATTTATTATAATCCGCTTTAATTCTCTACGAATTTCATAAGAATAACTTTGTCTATTAATTACAAAATGCAAATTAGGTTACCTCGCGATTTTCAATTGTACAAGTTTGCATGTCATTTCGTATTCTCTTCGTTTAATTCAATGATTTTCAATAAACGTCATTTACTATTTCCTGGCAGTTATACTTTACCGATATCAAAATGAATTTATCATCGAATTGTAATATCAAAACCCTTGGTCATAATTTGTTCAAAAAATTTTGCATAACCTTTTTTAAGTTGAGATGTTTTTTCTTGAAAAATTTCTTTTAAAGAATCTGAAGTAGTACAGTTGATACATTATTACATGCTTACGTTTTCATTTTTATTGCATTGCAAAACAATTATTATCTGTTTCTAACGCCCACAATTCGTTAAAAAATACATTTTTCCATCAATTGAAAATGTAAATGAGGGAATCGCGGATTAACAATTGTTACAAGTTCGCAGTCAATTTTGTCTGACTAGAGCACAGTTTTCAAGATTTTTGTTTTTTCGATTTCGGTGCTGTGCTCTTCTTGTCTTTAATTCTGTTTCCCGATTATAAAAATCGTTGTCATCAGAATTCAAGCATCTAAAATATTTAGTAACTTTTGTTTTGGCCCCCCTCTGCAGCAACCTAGTACTATGAGAAAGGTTTTGCATCGTGTAGCCACGCGAAAGTTGACCTCAAAAATTTTTTTTTATGTTTTCAGACTTACCGAGTCACCGTAAATTCAAGGGGGGCAAAGGGGGGAAAAAAACACCGGTAATTGGGGGGGGGGGGGGGGGGGGGGGGGGGGCGGGGGGGGGGGGTGGGGGGGGAGGGGGGGGGGGGGGGGGGGGGGGGGGGGGGGGGGGGGGGGGGGAGGGGGGGGGGGGGGGGTGCGGTTTAAAGGGAACACTCATAGTCTAACCTAAAAAATACGCAATGGGTAACTTTTCGAAAAAAAATTTTTGGCATCATTTATTTTGAGACCGACATCACCTGGGGTTAAAGAGCACTTTTTTGTTACTCGACGCTCGCAGTATCATTTGGCCCGAAATCATATATATGGGGGCACTTTTTCAAGAAAATTTTTGCTTCCATTTATTTGACACCTGACACCACCTGGTGTGTATAGAGAATTTAAAATATCGACACTGGAATATCGATAGAGACCTGAAAATTATGCTTATGGGGCTAAATTTCCAAGAAAAAATTTTTGCATAATTTATTAGCAAGCGACACCACCTGGTGGTATTAAGAGCAATTTTTAAACATCAGCACTGAAATATCATGGCCTGAAATCATACTTAACTTTTCAATATAAATTTTTGAATATTTTTTCGCAACTGTGTTTGAATAAATGTAAATAATCCGCTAAATAGATTATTAAATGAAATAAATGCTTTAAGTAATTATCTACTATTATACCTTAGGCTGTGTTACAACTTTTCGTGACTTCAGTTGACCAGTGCTATCCACATTTCGCCGATTCATTATCAAACTATAATAAAAATTAATACAAAAAAATTAACGTGTTTCCAACTTTAATGCATTTTTGTTCAAGCGCGCAAATATTGCCTTCTTGTCTGATTTTAAAAATTGCGCAAATTTTGAGCAATTTTCATTATTGTACAGTTTATAATTGGGTGCATGTTTAGGAACCATATCTCATATAAATTTTCTCTTTGCAATTTTTTTCAACTTGAATTGCAAGTTGGAATGTGCGACTTCCTACAATCCACTTATGGTTTTTATATTTTGGTAAACCTAAATGTGAATAAGATGGTTGTTTTAGTCGGTGAATTTAATTACAGGTATAAGTTATATGTATAGCTTATACAGTTTATAACTGTAAAACGGACAGCTCGACCGAAACTTTATCTTTCCGTTTAAGCAAATCTAAGCTGTAAACCAATAAAATCGACATATCAAAATACTCGGTTGATTGTGATAAACTTCTTCGCAGCAAATAAAAACCCGATTAAAAAAATTTTCTCTTGAAAATTGTACCCCAATAAGTATATTTCAGTCTTTTATGCCATTCAAAAATTTCTCTTACACCACCAGTTGGTCAGGTATCTAAATAAATGTTGCCAAAATTTCTTTGGAAAGTTACCCCCATAAGTATAATTTCAGGTCTTATTCTCATTGATATTCCAGTGTTGATGATTCAAAAATTGCTTCTTCATACACCGGTGGTCGGTTGTCTAAATAAATTGATGCCAAAAATGTTCTCTTGAAAAGTTACCCCATAATTAAATTGCAAGGTCTCTATGAATCCCATTGTCGATATTTCAAAAAATTGCTCTTTACACCACCAGTTGTTCAGGTGTCAATACAGATGGATTAAGCATTTTTGATTCTCGGCGACGGAAGCATCAAAGAACCTGAAGTTATACTTCATCGGCGTAACGTTTCAACGAGAAATTTGCATTATTTTTTTTGGCACTTTTTTCTAACCATACTTCCGATTCTGCAATAGATTATACCGCAGATAAAGGTAGAAGATCATTTAATTAAATAAACATTTCTTCTAACCTTGATTAATTTATATATCTCATCATATCTCCTAATTAAAATTCAGCCTAGAGATCCCTTCTTGTGGTCTATTTTTTCCTCCACCCAGTTTCCTCCGTTCATGTTTTGTTTATTCATTGTCATCTTTTTCTTCAGTAATACTACATAGTTTCTAATACTTACTATAATCAAAATTCATTAATTCTATAGAATTTGAGTAATTCTCTATATTTTTTCGTAAATTTTCGCTTAATAAATATTGTAGAAGGTTATATGTGTATTATTTTTTTTCGTCCGCAGTAAAACCATCAAATTATATTTGAATACATTTTTTCATCTTCAATTATTTATTTCTGTAAAATTGATTTCTAATCAGAAAGAGTCGGTTATTTCTCCGTAATGCAAATAAACTAATGGGTCTTTATCCATTTCAATTAAAATCAGACATTTCTGACAATCAGACATCATTTCTAGTTCTGAAAGCCTTTCTCAATAAAATTAAGATACCATACCTTTTGAAGAGGGAAATTGAAAGTTCAGACCACCCTTGTCCCACCACAGATTTACCTGGAAAACATCGCCAGACATAAGACGCGGAGACACAAGTGCCTTTAACCACCAAGCATTCAACTAGCGGTATTTCAACCGCATCTATTAAACCGGAACTGTACCTTTTTACTCTGGGTAGTGGAGGGGCGATCTGTTGTTCCCCAAGGTATTTTTTTTCCTTTGAAATAGCCCAAACTTTAATTTATGTACGTTGCTTCATAGCCAATCGACCGCCTACAATTGCCGACGCCTTGTCACATTACTGCTTGAACGTGTCAATTATTTGATGAATTGCTCGGACGCAAAAACCATGGTCGGTTTGTACCCTCTTAGCTATTGATATACTGGAAATGCCTATATGATATCGCAGAACAACCAAATAATAAAAAAAGTCTTCACTAGTTTTTTAGTTGACAGGTTGAATTACAGAAAAAGATGTTAGCGATGTAGCTGCGCTTATGTTTCTGCGATGATCTGCTATAGTTAGGGGTGGTGCGTTAAAAAGTAATTACCTTTTTCAGACCACACAAGTTTTTCGAAATTCTGCAAAAAACCAAGACAATTTAAACAAGATTTATCTTAGAACAGCTGAAAAGATATCACGGTTATTCAAGAACAAAGACATCATTTGTGCAAAATCTAAAAAAATGGTTAACCTTTAATATAGCCGAATACTTAACATATTTATAGACAATTTTCTTAATTTCCTAATTGATCACTGGCCAAAGATCGACGACAAATGTTTCCATTATTTTTCACACTTAGAGACCCCTGAAGGTAGGATGATAGTAGTCACATAAGCCATGTTGCTGAGAAATTTTGCATAAAATCTATGCTTACCACTGAACCACTACTGAGTAAAATAACTCAGTCCTTCAAAATCATTCACGCTAAAAGACTCTTAGATATTATAGTGTAGAACTAGTCTATTTATATCTCACAGATAAGCCATAGCGCAACTAATACTCTGACACATTTTTTACACAGGAAGAAATGTGTTATTAACAAAACTTTATTTCCCATAGATTTTTGCGTGTAGTTGAATTCAACAAAATTTATTTTACAAGTACATTTTGAAAAAACGTGACTAACATATTTAATAAAAGATTGTTTGCAATAGCCATTTATTGATTGCTAGTTATGATTAGTGATACAATTTTATAAATATTACCATATAAATCTAACCTTTCGAAATTTGTTAAGAACAATCAAATATATATTGCACTGAGAATACCTTACTTAGACCATACGCAGAACCTCAAAGTACTTCCCCTAAAAGAGTCGAATGAAACCAATAAACGTCATTTCTCCTGTTCTGGAGACTAGCTATGACTGCTAATATCCTACACTGATATCATAAGATGCAAATGATATTATCTAACTCTGAATTGTCGAGATCATAAACCCGATCGTCCTAAAAATTTGAATGTCCCAAAAAATTTCGCATACTATGTTTAATTTTTGATCCCTCTTGTTCTGCGAAAAGATTTCTTAAACACACTCAAGAAATGGATATATACCAGACATTGATAAATTTTATTTTACATGACTCCAACTTTATTATATTGCATCTGCCCATATAAGACCTTACATATCTTTTTGTACGCCCGCAAATATACGTACAAGTTTAATAATACTCATCTTTTCCATTAAATTTCAAATGAAACTCGAGGCTTCAGTATTTCTCACTCTTGAAAATAAATGGAAAAAATGAGATTATAACAATTTTTACAATTTTTGCCATTCATTTCCTGGTTGCGTGCTTCCGGTGTTAATGTGAAATAATTTTAAAATAAACAATACATGCCTTCTGATCTCCTGGACATTATTACCACGACCAATATCGAATGAATCTATATGAAGGTTGTCGGCCAGAAAATTTTCAGTCTATTCCTCTAATTATATCTAGCTATGCAAAAACCCTTGGATCTATTGTCAAAAATAAATTTGTTATATCAATTACTACCTTCCCAATTTTTTGTTAAAAATTTTAGTCAGAAAACTCAATTTAAACAACATCATATGAAGTTGTCTTTAATTCTTTATTGGTTTGGACAAATCAGATCCAAGGGTGTTTTTTTGTGATATTTAAATGATTTATATCTGAAATACCAAATAATGCCATTCATTTGTATATTTAGATAGCTAATCCTCGGAACGTGTATTACAGTTAAGGAGATATTTGTGATTTTACATCGCATCTGTTATGCCTGAATAAGAGAGTGTGTTCTGCATCGCAAAACAATCTTATTATTACTCTGACCCGCAATTCCTAAACATACATTTTCCATTTATTTCCAAATGTTAATGAGGAAGCGAGGAATTAACGATTTTTACAATTTTGCATGGCACCTTTATCGACAAAAATTTCTGATTCACATTATTTGTTCGAAACTTTATAATTGTTTTCGCTGAACATTTATTACCTTCCACCGATATCAAATGAATTTAAAATCATATTCTTCAAATCATACACCTTAGGGTCCATTTGTCTAAAAATTTGCAATTATTTCGAATCTGTTAGGCGAATTTGAATAATTTGTTTTAAAAAATCTG
>SCLH01000895.1:119816-139309 GCA_004367855.1 Oikopleura vanhoeffeni
TATGCTCACAAGGGTTAAGGATGTTGAAAAGATTTTGTTGTCAAAGGTCATGAATAAGTTCCATATTGCTTCTTTCAAGCCATTTGAAACATATCTCATTTATACGGTCACGTGATCGTTTTTCGGCTAAACCGTAATCGAAACAAATTCTTAGAATTTTCTGTAGATTAGCCTCACATATGTTTTGGAGAGATTTTAAATTTTTTTCAAAAATTTATGCTGTAATTAAGAACTGTAATTCCCTAAAAACACGCACATAAATTTTTTAACCAAAATTTTAAGTGTTCACTTGGTCCCATTATGTATAAAGGTCGAAAAAACCATTTGAAGTCGCTACGGCTGAGTACAGCCGTACGGGCGGCTGATAGTTGAAGGTATTTTTTAAAGCGACCACTTTTTCCAATGACGATTACGGGAAAACTATCGGCATTATGGAGAAAAGGTTTAAAGCATTCAACTACGATTTAAAAAAGCCAAATGCTGAAATTTTGATAATCTCATTTGAAATTTGATTCACCGCATATCGATCAGGATGCCCGAGTAACTAACATCTGTTATTCCATATTCTTTTAAAAGGCAAATGATAGATTCAAGTTACTCGGGCNTGTCAAATTAGGAACCACCATAGTATGGTGACCATACCCTTAAAGTAGATCATCCTGATATTTCAACAGATCATTCTGATATTTTGGGCATAATGTGACTTTTCAAGAGCTCTGCACGATTTTATCGAATAGTGGTTTTTACCGAAAATTTGTCAAAAATTATCAGTTTTTCTCCAGAAAAAACGTCAAAATTTACCGGTTCAAAATCGGAAATCGAAAAAAACGGCTTTGACATTGAAAAGTTATATTATGGCCCAAAATTTCAAAAAGATCGTATATATGGATCGAACTATTTTTTTGCTCTCATTGGTCAAACACGATTCCCCGGGCAATGAGATCCCAATCTTAGATATAAATAATATCATATGATATCCATTACGATGCCCGAGTGCTTTAAAAACAATTTAGGCTTTAAAAAGAATAGGAAATTTTTTTTAAGGCATCGTTATTCGATTATTATTATTACATATAACCTGTATACAGTATTTTACAAATAGTTTGATTTCTCATCTAATCGAAAATACTTTTTGTATAAATTTCAGCCAAAATCTAGCCCAGTATTAATTGAGGATCCAGAGAAACATGTAGATATAGGTCGTCCGAAACAATACACGAAATCGCGGTACATGACCATTTCGACCTCGAAAGAATTTCGAAAAGAATTAGTTGTGGCTGATATTGCAGACAATGAAATTATCTATGCCAATTTGGAACAAAACCTAGAATGTCAAATAAACGCAAAAACCTTGACCAATCGGAGCGAAGAACCGTGTAAAATATCCGATCCGGCATCGTGTTGTTTTGTGCCTGAATTTAGAGAGGGAAAGCCGATTAGTACCAAAGCTAAATTTTTTGGAATTTTGTGCGGAGAAGGCATTCGATTAGTCAAACGGGGAAAGAATAATTTATTTAGGGAGATAAATAAATACAAATTAAATACGGAAAATTCTGTGCAGTACTCAAGTTTATCAGTGAATGGACCTAGAAAAGTTGGAGATTATGTCGGTCTTTTTGTCATAAGGTAATTTTTTTCTTTGAGCAGGATTTCGTTTACCTGGTCGTGTGAAAAAGTCGATTTTGCGGTTTTGACTTCTATATCTAGAATACTGTCTATTGTAGGACCTAAGGTTTAGTTCATTGTTATTTTTTATGGATTAAATTTAAATTGCATTTATTAGTATGACTTTGAATGTTTCCCAAAAAGATAAGGCTCGATGTTTTTACTAGAGACAACTTTGTCACATTTGTCATTGCCAAAAACAATACTTGGAATTCGTTTGGTCCTACTTAAAACTTGATACGATGACATTGAGGGCAAAAAATATATACAGTTAACCTGATTAACCGGTTGGGTCAACATGCAATCGTGAAAATTATTCAAAAATTTTGTTCGTGAGATTACGAACTAACAATTTGCAAATTTTCATACTAATTATATTAAATAAAAAAGGCAAGATTAACTTTACTAGTTTCGTTTTATTCAAACATTTTCAAAAGTAAGTTTTAAATGTGAGTTCAGCTAAATCTAGAATGCAGAATTAAGTTTAGGGCTATTTGGACTAAATTTATACGGCCCATTTTCGAGAAAAGCGCGAATTTATTCTCGTTTTTTTTTCAGACTGGGGTTTATTGTTTTGATGTAGTATGCCTCAGTATAAATACGGTCAAAGTAATTTTTAAAATTGGAAGTTAGGATTTTAAAATGTGACTGAAAATGTTCGTATACTAACGTTGTTTTTTGTGCTGGTTATATATAATTATATTAAACATACCTTCAAAATCATTTTCACCCGATACAACCCCCTTTAAATGAAAAATGCTCATAAATGTAATTCCTAGCAATATTAACTGGGAATTTTCTCCATTTTGAGAAAACTGCTTATGAATTTCATTTGGCATATTGCTTTCAGCGACATGATCTTGGAGATTTTCGTGACGTAATTCAACATTTATTTCGTTAGAAAAATTAGATTTGACCTCAGATACCCCTTAAAGTGTATTACCGAAAAAAACGACCTTAGGTAGTTTTTTTCTTTAAAGGGGCCATCCCTTCTCATGACGAGTACGGGAAAAATATAGGCGATATCGAGAAATGGTTTTTTGCATTCAACTGCGAACTAAAAAAGCTCAATAGAGAAATTTAGTAAGTTGATTTGACATCCGTTCACCGGATATAACCCGGATGTAATAATTTTGGTAGGTTCGAATCTCGATGGGCACAACTTTTTTTTCTTAAAATCAGCCAGAAAGTTATTTAGGTTCAGTTCATCTCTCCACTATTCGATTGTCTACAGATGTACTGCTTGAAACTATATTTTGGAATGAATTCACTGGAAGAAAAACGAGTTTCGAATGTTTTTCTCAAAATTTAACTGAAAATGCCTAATCGAAAGATCCTGCCTAGTGTAATTTTAAGTCAATAACAACATAACGAACATAGACAATTGTACATAAAAATACAGACGGGCAGGTTTCTTCGATATAATAGAATCTCCGGTTACCGTCAGTCGGCGATAAAAAAATTCTCGCATTGAGCTTTTTAGTTGCAGTTTGAATGCAAAAACCGTTTTCGACTATCGCTTATGGGTTGCCCGAATCGCATAGAAGGGTGGGCCCACCTAAAAAACATTACCTAAGCAATTTTCACAATTAATGTCAAGGGTACCGATAATTCCGCAAATTTGTAAACAGGCCAGGGAAATGTCATTTGATTGATTTTCTAGAAATACACATAGTTTTAAAATTCTGTGCCAAACGGCAACCCCACCGGTTGCAACCAAGTGTGGTTTAGAAACAGTACAAAAATCCTAAAAAAACAAAGCAAGCCACTCTTTTAAATCCAGCAACTTCTCGTCTCTACATTTTCAGCGTTTAAAGTTCGTTTTTATGTGTATATTTCAGGACTGTTCACGAAAAGGCGCAAGAAGCAAATAATACTTAATGATGCCAGAGGGCGAACTTAATAACATAAGGGTATCCGGTCCCTAAGTGACATATGCTCCGGATAAAATATAGCCACAACAGTAGCTCAAGGATATATTCAGATTAGCCAGTTGTAAGAACAGCCTATCTTGCGCGTAAAACATTTCAACTTTTTGCATGACCACCACACCTTACTACATAACGCATGCAAAGCCACACCAAGCCAAAACGCAAAATTATCTCTCGCAGGTGTTTATTTTAAAATAGAACCCAATTTAAGCATAAACCTGTATAATTAGTATCTTGAAACTTCTGAGGAGCGCTTTTGGTTCGATAGTGCTATAATCATTCTAGAAATGTAAAAAACCGGTCAAAATACGGTTTGGAGACTTTTTTCCATCGGAAAATCTATCTCCTCTCAGGTTAATTTCAAAAACTTCACTAATATTGTAACGGTAGCTCGAAACAAATGAAACTTCTGAGGGCCGTTTTTTTTCAAATGTTGACCGCCAAACTGCCAAAATATGAATTTTGGAAGGTACAACGGGAAAAATTTCCCGAAAAAAAATGTGCTTAATTTTTGTCGAAGTAGGCCAAAAGAAAGCTGGGGAAACACTGAAGAGAAAGTTGGCTACGTCAACCCGAATTTGAAAGTTTTAGTGGTCAAATGACACAAACGTATTGAAACATAATTTGAAGAAAAATACTTAGGAACTTTTTTTTAGAACAACCCAATCCAGTTTGTCGCGATCATTTGGAACGGAACAAGATATTCGCAAGAACGGATTTTTTGCATCCAACAGACAATTAAAAACTCCCAAGCCCAAAATTTTTGATTTTTTGACGGATGTCCGGTTTACCGGTAATTGAACCGTAAGAGCTCTAAAAAGACAGATTCTGAGAACCGCCATTTTGCGACCAGTTCAATTGTGTTGGCATGATTTAACAAACTGGTTCGTCAGAAATTTTGGCAAAAATTTTTGTCATATGACAACCGGGAATAGAGCCGATGTAAAATACTATGGGGAAATTTCACCCACGTTGATAATTCCTCCTTGGTTGATTGGTTACTTGGCTGGAGGCCTCTGATTCTATTTGTTGGGGTTCGAACCCCGGCAAGTTCAATACATTTTTTTTTAAAACCTATTTTTGATTTTCTTCGAAAATAAGAGTTAGCGGCAGTCGACCGCCTTGAAGGCGTAATATGCAAAAAAATTTGCCAAACCATTTTTCTTCAATAAACGACCCAGTGGAGTATATTTCCGCTTCGCAGTCATACTTTGATACGTAAAAGATACAATGAAAAGCCCTGTAATTGACCCTTTTAGCGGTGTCAACAGTACAAAATGAAAATTTGTCAAATAAATTTCCGACGACAAAGGTGACAAACTGGAAAAAAAGTAGCTTCGAATCTTGTGGTGTTCCTCCAGAATGCGTCATTTTTTAGACCTTTCGTCAATTACCGGTAAACCGGAACATCCGTGTCGAGAGAAAATCAGAAAAAATCTTTGGTCCTGGAGTTGTCGTTAAATTGGTCTGTGGTGCATGCAAAATCCGGGTTTGCCGGAACTTCAGTCCGGTTCCCACTTATGACTGCGCGACAAAAACTGAATTGGGTGTTCTAAAAAAAGATACGCTTTTTAGAAAAAAATCCGAAAAAAACGCAAAATTTTCGAAAAACATTTTTGTTGGTGATTGGGTTGTTTTATGCCCGTTCACACATAAACAATAATGATTTTGGTGCATTTCTTATGACATATAACTGCAAAAATGTAGGAGCCGGGAACCTAATACACCAAAAATTTAAAGTTCATTAATGTATTATTTTACTTTTGCACACATTAAATATTTTCAAAACATATCAATTCCATACCAATATCGAAATAAGATTTTGTAATTGTCACTAATGAAGAATATTTTTGCCCCAAGAAACTTCTGAACGATTATTTTTTTGCAAAAATTGGACTAAAAAAGAACTCCTCAACTGGCTTATTATCATTTTTTTATTCCATTTGTCAGGTCGAAATTGTTATCAGGATATCGGTCATAAACAGTTGAACCATATAANACAAAAAACTTTCCTAAAAAAAGGCTAATCTCACATTTTCGTAATAATTTCTCCGGAAGTAAAACTTTTGCGAAAAATCTCAAAAAATCAACTCGAACCAAATATCCAAAAAAATGTTTTTTTTTCGGAATCACCGCAAAATTCTTTATAAAGTATTCGGAAGAAACAATTCTGTAGAATTTTTTGCCCTTTTTAAAAGGTTTTAGGTAGACTTTAGCCGATATATCGGCTCTGTGATTCCAAGGGTTAAAGCAAAAAATAGGGAAAGATCTTTCAATAGATTCTAAAATAATTCTATGCCACAAAATTTTTTTCGACAGCTGAACTGACCTCTTCAAAATTAAAGCTCCATTATAAAATATTTTAAATTAAAAATATCTTCAAAATTTAACTATTTTTACTATTCTTCCAGTGGTACTCTTTCGACCATTTTGTGAAAATAATAATACTACGCTTACGTAGCTGAGTATCGTTTAGCATCAAGCTGACATTGTGAGAAGGCTCACAATTCTAAGTAATTTACTCAGCTGTTATTTATTGTCTATTCAAATAAGAAATTATTTTACTTTATAATTGTAAGAGTGTAATACTCAGTCAATAAACTTTGCTGCCCTCAAGGTTCGAACCCAAGGCTTTGGATCAGAATCAATATTTTTTGAAGCACTACAAACAACGCTACACTGCCGTTCAGGGAAAATAATTTTAAAATTTATGAAATACCTTAAAATAAAAGTTTGAAATTTTTTAAATCAAAGTAAGTTTATGACCAGTATGTGCCACGTACGAGCTACCTAACCGGTTTATACGACAATCAAGAAAATAAAATTTATCTAGCATATTCTCGAATGCACGGTATACCGAAAATAAGTCAATTTTTATTAATTACCTGATTATTCAAATCATCAAAATGAATCTCTTGAGGTTTTTCTTTCTCATTTATTTCTTCAAATACAACAAATTCTTCTTTAAAAACCTCAGTTTTGATATATCTTTCTTCATCCAGTTTTTCTATTTTTACCTCTAGGTCAAGATCTGTCATTTCTTCTTTAAGGGGGTGGGCGTCTTTATTCGTGTTTTCAATAAAACCGACATTATCTATTTTAACATCCATTTCAATTCTGAAATTATTCTAATCAAAATTAACACATTCTTAGTTTTTTCGAAATTCTGCACAGGGCTACATTTAACAAGATATATTCAAACAGTGCAAATAACAGACTGGTTATTAAAGAACAAAGACAGTCATTTGTACAAAATGCTTTAAATAGGTAATTTTTTTTTGGTCGCCTCCCCCTTTCCAGAAAAATCGTAGTAGCTATCAATAAACGTTTTTTTGTATTGTGTAGCCGACAAAATTTCGAATGCTGAGATTTTTTTCGGTTTTCAAGCCTTACTGGTTTATCGGTAATCAGCATAAAAACACCAGTAATTAGCGGTTTGGAGAGAACTAATCATAATTTCAACATAAAAATATGCATTTGGGGGTACCTTTCGAAAAACAAATTTTTGGCATTTTTGTATTGGCACCTGGTGGTGTTAAGAGCATTTTTTTCAATATTAACACTGGAATATCATAAGGGCCTAAAAATATACTTATTCAGGGTAACTTTTTAAGAGAAAATTTCTGGCAACATTTATTTTGACACCCGACACCACCTGGTGGTGTAAAGAGCTCTTTTTGTATCTCGACACTGAGAACAGATTGAAATTTGAAAATATGCTAACTAGAGTAGTTTTTCTAGCGAAAATGTTAAGCATAATTAATTTTAACACCTGACACCACCTGGGTATAAAAAGTTGCCTTAATGAGCCCCAAAAAAATATTGGTAGTGGTCTCGCGGTCATCCGATGATAACTTCTCCAGCTAGAGGTCGTTATTTTCAGTAATACATAAATTTCATGTATACATCTCACAGTTTATACAGTTTGTACTAGATTTATGGTACTGGACATTTTATACAGTTCGAAACATTTTCGCCTGAGAAATGTCACATATGATATGTGGCTCGTTCGGTGTCGATATTTAAACTCCCGCCGCTCATTTGTTAATAATGCTTACCAGAGAACATTTAAGTCCTAGCAACAAATGAGCGTCGAGAAAGATAAAATCGTGAATAAAACATTCCTCAGGCTGAAATGTTTCGTATTGTACAAATAATTAAATAGTTCAAATGCGAATACTCGCTATAATTTGATCACGTGATGAACCCTACCTATAACTTATGGGCCATAAATTACGATTCTCGATCCCCAATTTGTAAATAAAGGCTAATGACGATTTGAAATAAAGAATTTCAAAACTCAAAAATGGGTTCGGATGTTTTTAAGCTATCTTGTAAATAATTTTTTTCTGTTCATTTTAAGACGGTGGATGTTTTTGTTCTTCATAATTTTCAAAAAAAAANTCTTAAATCCAGTTTTGGCTCTCTAGCGACCTGACGGTATATAATTAACCCATAGTTTATAATACACTCATCAAAAAGTCTTTTCAGTTCTTTTGAGAGTACTTGCAAGTCTATCCGATGAACTTGAAATTGACCTTGAACTCTGACGGTTTATTTGAGGTCAAATATTGGTCGCCGACCCTCAAGCAAAAAAACGGCTAACCAAAAAACGTTCAATTTTTACTGGCCAAAAAATCAGCTTTCTAGCTTTGCATACGGCTTCTCCAGAGCCAGGTTGGAGACTATCTGTAAAATCTCGAAAATTGACCAAAAAATCAATTTTTTTCAAAATTTTTGAAGTACAAAAAAATCCTACATCTTAAAATGACCAGAAAAAAATATTCTCTATAAGATAGCTTAAAAATATCCAAACCCATTATTGAGTTTTGAAATTCCTTATTACAAATCGTCAATCTCGGTTCCAGGACATTTATGACCTTTACCGATATCAAATGAATTCATATCGTAATTGTCAATATCATAAACTCTTGGGTCTGATTTGTCAAAAAATTTAACATATCTATGTTTACTTTCTGACGGTCTGTTCTGAAAAATTTCTTTTAAAAAATCGGATGGTAGTACAGTTGATATATTATTACATCGGAGAGGTGATCCTGGCAAAATTATTTTATTGCATAGCAAAACAATCTTATTATCTGCTCTAACGCCATCAATTCGATAAAAATACATCTTTCCATTAATTTCAAAATGTAAATGAGGGACACCGCGGCGATTTTCAATTTTTACAATTTCCGGTTTCTTTTCCGGTTTATTGAATGATTTCAAATAAACGTCAATTTCTATTCCTGGACATTTATGACCACTACCAATATCGAATGAATTTATATCGTAATTGTCAATATCATAAACCCTTTGGTCTAATTTTGCATAACCAGTAACTAATGAGTTTGCATAACCACTAACTAATGATCTTTTCTGAATAATTTTTTTTAACAAATCGGAAGGTAGTATAGTTGATATATTCTGACATAGCAGACTTGATCCCGACAAACTTTTCTGGCATCGCAAAGCAATCTTANCAATTACAGGCGCTCTGGTCCATTTTTGCCAATTTTTCAGCCAATTTTTGAAAAAAAATAAAAAAAAAGTGTTCTGAATCAGGCTACTGTTTTCAATTGTTTGAACAAAAACTGATAATTAAAAAAATTCAGTGATCTTAGAAATACCGAAGAATGGTCCGATTTTTACAATTTTTGTAAATGTGCGGGCTGAAAATCGGCCTCATGAGTGGCTATGAGGGGTCGTAAGAATGATAGGATTGGCTTTCTCAGCCCGCACATCCTAGATTTATCAAAAGGTGTTAAAGAGATATACCGTAAAAATAGTATCAAAATTTGTTCAACACAAAATGCTGACTTAAAGAAGATCTGAAATTTGTTCTAATGCGAAACTTCCATTTAATTTAGCCTATACAAACTTTTTTTAATTGAGTTAATCACAAATTTCTGGCAAGAATAAAGTATTTTCAAAAAAAAAGTGTCTCTATGAGGAAACAATGAACTGAATAAAATTCAGATAATTTTATCAACCAAATAAGTCAAAATATCCCCTATTCACACTTTTTTGAATATCCCGGCCCTACAACTTAAAAACACACTACGTTTCCTGATCAGGGCCGGGATATTCACAAAAGTGTAAATAGGGGATATCTCTTTATTGCTCTCACCTAAAGATTTCGTCCCTCAAGAACACGGGGGGGGGTGAGAAAACGACGCGTCATTTTAAAACGAGTCATCCAATTAAGTTCTTACATAGCTCAAACTGAGCACAATTATCTAATTAATATAAACATTTAAAATTGTTTTTAATGAAACCAATGTTTTTTATTTTTTTTCTAAGATTACTGAAATTGTTTAATTATTAGTTTTTGTTGAAAAATAGAAACAAAGGTCTGAGAAAAAATAGAAACAATGGTCTGATTCGGACCAATTTTTATCTTGTATTATCCACTAGATATTTGTGCACAGTTTGAGTTATTTAAAAACATAATCGGCTGAGTCGTTTTTGAAAACTCCGTTGTTTTCTAATCCCCGTGTTTTTGAGGGACCAAATCTTTGGAAGAGGGCAATTAAGGAATATATATATACCATTTTTTATTAACCGTGTTTATATTTTTATGCTATCAGCCTTAATTTACGCTTAAAAATGTTTAAAATAAAATAAATTTCTTTGAGCTATAGATTAAGTTTGCGTCCTTTTTCTTGATTGAATGTATTGATTAAATCAAGATTATAATTTTTTCAAGATTATAAGCATTTTTAAGATGGACTTAAGTTCGGAAGGATATAACAAGAAATACTATCAAAATTTGAGCTTAGCGAAAATATTTGATTTGCGACATTTCAATCAAATTCAATTTTTATTTTCGACAGAATATATGTAGAACTATATTCTTGGAAAATAATTCGTGAAAAATCAAGAAAAAGGACGCAAACTTAATATATTATTATATATTCAAAATATATCCATAATGATACATATCAATTTGAATCAGATATCTTGATCCGATCCAAAATTCCTTAAAATCTCGCACTTACGCTGTGGCTATGTCCGTAGATTGTGATGATAGAATATGACGAAAATATGTGTGAATGCGAGATTTCAAGGAACCCTGGGTAAAATTTGAATATGAATCTTGACTCCTATAAAAATTACTTCTCCTAAATGTTCTGACATTGTTGCTAAATGTTCTTATGCTAAAAGTTGTTTAGATACAATTAGGTGTTTATATACAATTGTCACATACAATTAGGTATATCAACAACATATAATATGTATCACTTGTCATATTGTTTTCCCATATATGCTCTTATATGTCCTCAATTTGCGGTTATTGAGACTGCAAACAAAGTAAAGTATAATTTTGATAGACTATTTGCTTGTGAAAATTATTGCTTATCTCTGGCTAATCACCGTGCGCGTTCGGAAAAAGTCTCAATGACCGCAAATTAAGAAAATACACAGTAATAATAATCATATCGAAAATATTGCCTTTGTGTCGTATTTTATCACGCCGTCACACTAATTTATTTCATTAGACCTGTGAATAAAATTATGTGATTTCATTGGTCACTTTCACTACTTGTGACATAGTGATAAAATACGACACATAGGCATCATTTTCGAAATACGGTATATCATATACCGTAAGTAGTATTACGAAAACTATCAAAATTGTTAAACACAAAATGCTGTCAAATGCAGAAAAATGCTATCACTCGCCGTTTAATCTATCCTATACAAACTTTAATTAATTAATTTTATCACAAATTTCTGGCAAAATTAAGTATTTTCTAAAAAAAAGTGTCTCAGTGAAGAAACGATGAACTGAATAAAATTCAAATAAATTTATCAACCAATTGTGTCAAAATTATATCCAATTTGAAAATATTCCAGGAATTAAATATAAGTACTAAATATAAGTAATAATAATTTATTATGATATTAGCTTTTCTTATTGTATCATCTAACGTTTCGTATTTATTATGAAACATTACTTTGGTGATATACTGAGAAGAATATATAAACCCAGTAAAAAGTTTTTCATCAAGAGCCCATATCCCTTTATTACATTTTGCTTGGAATGCGTAGCCACAACGTTAAAATCACACGTTAAAAAGAGTAGTGGCTACACATTCTAAGCAAACTGTAATAAAGGTATATCCGTATCTGTCAAAATGCACCGACCCCCTTAAGATATTAATTTTAAAATGTTGCCTTAGAGGATAACCAGTGTTTTTCAATTATGAAATCTCCATTATAATATGTTGCCTCGTTCCTTAACCATGTAAGGGTTTACTTTCCCCTGTTAATTTTAAATTCAAAAATGTTGCATTTACATTCAAATTCCTTATTGATTTTGGACATGAGTCCTGATGATAAGAGGGTATATAACAAACTCGAATTCTCAAATATGCATCATTAAATTTGTAAAAATTAAATAAAAATCAAGAAAAATAATTTTTGTCTTTATTTTCAAGCAAGCATTGCAATTATACAAAAAACCTTATCACTTATAAATGACCACACCGCCTCTCCGGTTACTACAGTAGTTAAAAAAATTTTGCGCCGCCTCTTAAGGCCCATTTTAAAAGTGGAAAAGACGGAACCAAGGGTTGCGTGCAATTTGGAGCACAATTAAGTGGTAACCGACTGTATTATAAAATTTCTTTACCCTTAGGTTGTGCTCCAAATTGCACAACCTTGATTCTGTTCTGAACCACTTTTAAATGGGCCTGATCGGCATCAGTGAGAACGGCTTGTTCGTCACCTTTTTGGCTTCCGTATTGACGATTCAAGTGCCATTTTATGGGCAATTTTTCGGCCTCTGATTGTGTGCCTCGATTTGTGGGTTGTTTTAGCATGATGTTGATTGACGAAGTCAGCATAATGGTTGGGCTCGGGAAATATGCAGTCCTTAATTAAGAAAATATAAAAATATAAAAAATTTTAGCTTACAAAAGTGACAAAAAAATTGCTCATCTTTGATATATGGATTACAGGACCTCAGAGTAAAATCCTAAATATTTTTGAAAAAAATGCGAAATCTGAGCATTGATTTGTTTGATCGTTTCTCAACCTGACCAATGAAAATCGGCCTATTCCGCATCGAAGGTTTTGATTGGGTGCTTATATCTCGCGTTTTTGTATCATTCAAATATAAGGATTTGTACTTTGAGATTCCGGTAATCCATATCCTTTATTTTCCCTCTTCCAAAGATTTGGTTCCCTCAAAAACACGGGGTGAGAAAAACAACGGGATTTTCAAAAACGACTCAGCCGAATTAGGTTCTTAGATAGCTCAAAAACTGTGCACAATATCTAGTTAATAATACAAAATGAAATTGACTGAATCAGACCATTGGTTTTTTCTAATTTTTACTCGACCTTGTTTCCATTTTTAACAAAAACTAATTGATAAAAACAATTTAGATAATCTTAGAATACATAAAAACATGTGTTTCCTTATTTAAACAATTTTTAATGTTATATTAATTAGATAATTGTGCTCAGTTTGAGCTATCTTTAAAAACTAAATTGAATGACGTTGTTTCAAAATGACGCGTCTTTTCTCACCCCCCCGTGTTTTTGAGGGACCAAATCTTTCGGGGAGGGCAATAAAGGGATATTTTTTAGTGAGAAATCGTGGTAATGAATTAACCAATTCTCGTTCTTTATTAGACAGATTATGAACAAGTTTGAAATTCCATGTATGATATATAATGTATCACTATATGAGGCTTTTTGAAGCTTGACAAAAAGATAATTTGAAAACGGTGAAAATTTGTATCCGATTACTGTTAAAATCACAATTCACGTGGAAGATTGTGCTTCTTCAAGATGCACAAGTTTTCGGGATATCAGCTCTGCTGTTTATGCAAAAATAGCTTCGTAAACCTGTCAAAATCAGCGACACCCACCACCCTTAACGGTTAAGCGCGTTGTACTTCTTTAAGCGTACTAGGTGTGAAAATAGCCAAGACATTGCTAGGGGACACTCAGAAAGCATAAACTTATTAGAAAAACATTCAAAAATTACAAAAAAATTTCGAAATTTAAATTTTTTGGGAATTTTTCAGAAGTAATTTTGTTTTGCGAAAACATTGAACTCAATTTTCGACCAGAAAAACTCAATATATCAACAAGCTCTTTAGCAGATTTTCTTCTCGGGCATCACCCGAGCTTTAATTTGATGGACTTGACTGAATCCGACGGACATCGACTGAAATCAAACAAAACAATTTAAATTCTGCTTCATCAAAATAAAAAAAAACCATATTTCTCCATCCTTTCTCAAATTAATACTGCATTCTGAAATGTAACCCAGGAGAAGATAGATTTGAATAGCGAAAACCTTGGAAATAAAGCGGTTTTTCGCACAAGTATAGAAAAAAAACAAGTCGGAATTAAAAAAAAACATTTTTAGGTGTTCTTAGAATTGGCTGCATGGTGGTTCACCAGGGTCGGCAAAATATTCTGATTAATTATTTTTGTAGATTAAGATAGATCTACCAATGGCTATTCTAAAAGTTTCGAAGCAGTTTTGTATTCTGATAAAAGTCGAGAGCAAAGGTTCATTTTTACGGACCGCCACCCCCCTTAACTCCCGCCATTTTATTGGAATCTTTCGCAAGAAATAAAATTTATAAAATTGAGTTCCAAATTGGCACTTCACAGGGTGTAAACCAAGTGTTGTAAATGTCATCAATGCATTAGTTGACATAC
The DNA here is from genome assembly GCA_004367855.1 of Oikopleura vanhoeffeni. NCBI lineage: Eukaryota > Metazoa > Chordata > Appendicularia > Copelata > Oikopleuridae > Oikopleura > Oikopleura vanhoeffeni. Next base: position 134,102 of record SCLH01000895.1, read on the forward strand.
AGAAACTTAAAGTTAGAGATACAGGTCGACAAAAATGTACTTTTGTACTCCACTTTACCAGAATACTAAACTGCCTTTCGAAACTTTTGAGATTAGTCATTTGTTAGATTATCCTTAAGGGGGTGGGCGTCGTAAGTTTCTTGAGCCTTTTATAAAATTAATTATGTACATTAATATCGGTTATGATAAAGTTACCAAGGAATCTCCATGGTGGGAATTATTTTCACAACTGCCCTAGAATTATTATTGAGGCGGGTTGAAAGGTACCAAGATGGAACGACGCCCACCCCTTAATATACATATAATTTATCAAATAATTTTTTAGTCGACCCTGGGACCACATGCGGCGAGTTCTTAGAGCTCCTAAGCAAATTTTCCAAATTATATCTTCTCCTTAGAGCTAGCATACGATTTCACACAAACTTGGTATTGAACACGCGGAAAACACTTATAGTTGGATATGATAATGGGATTTTTTTAAATGTCCAACAGTTTTTTGTTAGAACTGCCGAAAAAACGCCTAATTTCAAGATTTTCGCTATTCAAAATCTATTTCTCCTAGGTTACATTTAAGAATGCCAGTTAAATTTGGGAAAAATGTATGGGTCTGATGAAAAACTTCTAACTGGGTGTTTTATTCTTCTCAATATACTATCAAAGTAATGTTTCATAATCCAGGCAAACTTTTTTTTAACTACAGAATTTTAGAATTATTGCTTTTAGAAATTTTGAGTTCGATTAAAACTTTTCGAATTCGACAAATATTGAGGAAATTTGCTTATTCTTTTGTTAAAATTTTTCTTTCATTATTTTTTTAAATTAACAAAAAAATCTCTTCGAAATTGTTACTTTAACTTTTCGCGTGATGACCACATATTGTTTTATATGCTATATGAAAAAATTTTATGACACTTTTTTGAGCATTTGGTCGAAACTATTTTGAAAATATATGAAAATTTTCCTCATTTCTTGTTTCAAAAAATTCTCAAACTTATTTTTTTGAAAATCACCCGGCTAAAAAATATGGCTATTGCCCACCATATTGCCAGTTGAAATATTTAAAAAACCATAAAAATCAAATTGAATTTGACGGTCTTGACCTTTTCAGGTTTTCTTTATAATACAAATTAAAAAATATTTTACCCCGATTTTGACACCTTCTACCGAAATCTCCCGTTTTTTAGTGTGTTTTTTCAAAAGAAATTTTAATAAATGGATAATGCCGAAATTATTATGAGAATTCATAAAACGAATAATTTTGGACTTTATTTGCGGAAAATTTTCATAATATTTTTTAAAAATCGACGAAAGATGAAAAATTAAAATTTTATAGGTTTTTCAAACGGCGATCTAAAATGTGTCGGCCTCTATGAAAAAAGTGAAAGTGGCTATTTTTTTAAACCCCAAAAATTTCAATAAAAACATCAGGAAAATTTTGGAACGAAAAAATACAGAAATTTTTTCTGAAATGTTTTTGATTTTTTGGTAATTTTACGAATTCAAAAATAAAAATTCAACTCAAATCTTTCCTAAAATTAATAAATGATTATTTTTATCCAGGCTGAAAACATATCATATTCTGTTTGAGCTCACGATTAATAAGCACAAAATTTAACCAACTAATTTATTTCGTAATTTTAATTGAACTCCAGGTCTGCCAGTCCGAGGCCACACCCTTAAACATGAGTAAAAACCTTTGAGCTCTGCCTGGAATTAGCCCAAACCATGTGATACGGCAAACACATGGCTAAGCTTTATTTGTTGTTTTAACAGGCATAATTACGAACGTTAAAGAATTGCAAGAGCCAGACTATTAAATGCCAAATATGGGGTTCGCAATGGCGCGGCTGTCTCTTCTTGTGATTTTTCGGGGTATAAAATCATCAAAGTCGTCAGAAAAATCATTCTTGCTATATAAACAGGTCAGAGAGGAAAATAAACAGAAAAAAAAAATATGCGATTTTTTAACAATTAGAATTTAAAATTTAAATTGAGTTGACATATTTTTACATTGCAAATTTTTTTCTAATTTTAAATTATTTTGGATTCCATAAAACGGCTCAAAACTTAAGTTATATTTACACTGGTTGTACCCCTAAAACCTACCTTAAACCTCGTTATTCAACGATTTCAAGCTTAATCCTGCCAGTTCTCATATCGCCCAAAAAACAAATATCGTCCGAAATTGCAGTGGCGTTTTAGGTTTTATTATTAATAACTTCAAAGGGCGTACATGGGATGACGCATATTTTGAGATTTTAATTTCTCAAATCTACTTTTTTGAGTTTTTATTTAGATGAAGTTTTGTGAAGTTCTTAATTCCACAACATTTCAATATGTCACTTTAATTTGAACGACTGTGAAACTCTTAATAAAAAATTGAAAATCAGCGAAATGATGAACATCATATTTAACAAACAGCGCACGTTGTTTGAATTTGTAACAAGAAAAATTGTTTTGGTGTCCATATCGCCCAAATTTTTCAGTTAAAAAAACTTACGGCATATTGGGCTCCTACTGTTGATCCCACTGTTGATTTATCATAATTTTGAATTCAGTTGTATATTGATACATATTTATGTATGTTTGATGATTTTAAATAACTCGCATTAGAGCATTTTCTAGTTTCGATCCGTGCTTTGATTTTTTTTAAATTTTGCATTAAGATATCAAAATGGCAAAAGGTAAAGGCAAGAAAAAGGCAAAAGGGAACTTCCAATGTTTTCTCAATGTTTGAGCAATCTCAAATCCAAGAATTCAAGAGCTTTTCGTTGAGCGATGCTAAGAGAGACTGATTTATCGATAAGGAAGATCTCAGATCAACCTACGCATCCGCTCCGGAGCTTTAACGCCATCGAATTTCATCCAAAACTCGACGAAATGATGGCGGAAAGCACCAGCTGCCTATTCAATTTCACACGTTTTCTTGAATATGTTAGCTGATAACTTCACGGAACCGATCCGAGGATGTTATTATGGAGCATTTTTCAAACTTTTGACCAAGAAGGTAAAAGGAAACTATCCCAAAAAATACCTCCGGAGATGTTCTCACTTCCCAAGCCGACCGATTCACTCCAGAAGGCCTCAAAACTATGATGGATGCTGCCTCCATGCGAATGAAGCGTACAGTTGTTTTAAAAAAATAAAATTCCCACGAAACATCGGGAGCAAAAATGTGACATATTTTTCAAAAATTTAATTTTTATCAGCCCAGTGTAATTTTCAAAAAAAAAATCCCAAGCACCTGGTATTTCTAAAGTAAATTTTTGGCTCCAACGGTTATTCTCCGGAAATTCAATTTATAAACCAAAACTTATCTTGCAGTGGTATTTGAAGAATAACTTTGGTCGTTCCACTGTAATTTTTTAAAAATTTTATTTCTGATCTTCACAATGATTTTCATCAGTTGACTGATTTTCCGCTGTTATTTGAAAAAAAATTTACATTTGTTAATTATCTCATTTTAGGAAACCTTACTACAAAGACTCGCTTACATTATCACCCACGGTCAGATGATGAAGAAAGCTGCTTGAAGAAGAATAAACTTCCCATGCACGGAAAAAAACATTTTCGATGAATTGTATTTTTATTCCTTAAAAAACTTGGTTACTTGATGTAAAAAGCCAGGATAGCCAAATTCATGTAACTGTTTGTTAAACTTGATTATTTCAGCTTTCGCGGACCATATTTATGTGACACCCTAGCTTTCTGCATCAATAATCAGATGAATTAAAAAAATACCACTCTTGAAATATTTGGATAGTTCAGATGTAGAGTCTTGCGTACAAATTCATGTTCTAACAGTCTACAAGTTAAATTTGGTTCGACAAATTATTGGTGCAAGGTAGATAGTTCTGCAAAAATTCAAGAAACGCAAGCTTTTCCCCCTTTTTTGGTCCTTCCCCGGGAGGGTAGGATATGAACGATTTCCAGGGGGAAGGAGCCGGGAACGACCGCTAGGGAAGGGAAGAAAAAGTCAGGGGAACGTTCCTTTTTCGTTAGCCTTGCGTTTACATTGTCCTAGCAAATTAGGCAATATTGGTACCAACATAATTATATCGATTACTGGGGGCTTCCGAAGTCCTTTTTTACTGATTTAGCCAACAATTTCTATTTAATTCAGCTTTTGCTAACGACTATCCGCGTGCATTTTTGACAGATTTGCACTTTTTCAATTTGTTTTGTCTTGATGGAAACTTTTTGCCACTTCAAAATTTTCAAATAAAAACTTTTCGAACACAAAGTTGCCACTTTTCGCTTACTTTGTATAATCTGAATTTCTTCTAATTTGATGATTTTTACTTTATTAATCGTTCTTTTTTAAAAGCACTCAAAAACGCGCGTTTGTTAAGTTAGTGTCTAAATTACAGTAAAAATTTATTTTCCATTTTTTTTTTATTAGGAGCTTTAAAATACAGTCCCTGTCGACCGTTGAAAATTTATTAAATTTAAAATTCAAACGATTTTAATCAAAATCGAAAATTTAACTGTTTGAAAAAAGTCGAAAAAACCGAAAATTTTAGCACATCGAAAAGAAATATTTTTTTTCATGAGTTGAATGAAATAAATTTCAAAACGGTCGACAGGTCGGCTTACAATTGAGCAAGTCGTCGGTGACATAAAAACAATTTATTCTTGACTAGAGGCTTACGTTATCGGCGCAAACCGATTTTCATTCAAAAAAGTATGATTCAAGGTATAAACAAGAGGCGAAGAAACTAACGAAAGCATATTTAAATATAGTGAAAGTAGTCATTTCCAATATTTTCAGCTAGGATTCCAAAAAAAAAATTTTTTGAAAAATTTTTGGAACAAGAAATCAGAAACATTTTCAAAATATTTCTAATTATTTTGACCAAAAATCACTAATCTTGTCATATGGTTTTTCAAAGAGCATATGAAATATTGTGGCTCACCAAGTCTAAAAGCCGAATTAAATAAAAAAAAATTGGCTTAAACTAGGTAAAAAAGGCCAGGAGCCCCCGTAATTGTATAGCATTAGATTCGGATCGTGTTTTTTGTGCTTCATTTGACTTTTTTGTTCGTCTTTAATACAATTAACTTCTAACTGCAAAGCATTAGTTAATTGACCTATCAACAATATTGTTAACTTCCCAATATTTTGTCTTTGTACCACTGTGCCACTTTTAGCGCGCTCACACCTATAAACTTAACTAAAGGCCAACGAATCACAGGCGCGGTGTTGCA
>SCLH01000895.1:139330-151766 GCA_004367855.1 Oikopleura vanhoeffeni
CTTATAAATTCCCAAATAGAGTCACCGGTTACTACAGTAGTTAAAAAATTTTGCGCCACCTCTTACGGTGGCGTAACAATAAAATCGTTACCCTCAGGTTGTGCTCCAAATTGCACAACCCTTGATTCTGTCTTTTCCACTTTTAAAATGGGCCTGATCGGCATCAGTGAGAACGGCTTGTTCGTCACCTTTTTGGCTTCCGTATTGACCGATTCAAGTGCCATTTTTTGGGCAATTTTTCGGCCTCTGATTGGTGCCTCGATTTTGGGTTGTTGTAGCATAATGTTGATTGACGAAGTCAGTATAATGTTGGGCTCGGAAATATGCAGTCCTTAATTAAGAAAAATTATATACAAATTTTAGATACAAAAGTGGCAAAAAATTGCCATCTTTGATATATGGATTACCGGACCTCAGAGTAAAATCCTAAATATTTTTGAAAAAAATGCGAAATCTGAGCATTGATTTGTTTGATCGTTTCTCAACCTGACCAATGAAAATCGGCCTATTCCGCATCGAAGGTTTTGATTGGGTGCTTATATCTCGCGTTTTTGTATCATTCAAATATAAGGATTTGTACTTTGAGATTCCGGTAATCCATATCCTTTATTTTCCCTCTTCCAAAGATTTGGTTCCCTCAAAAACACGGGGTGAGAAAAACAACGGGATTTTCAAAAACGACTCAGCCGAATTAGGTTCTTAGATAGCTCAAAAACTGTGCACAATATCTAGTTAATAATACAAAATGAAATTGACTGAATCAGACCATTGGTTTTTTCTAATTTTTACTCGACCTTGTTTCCATTTTTAACAAAAACTAATTGATAAAAACAATTTAGATAATCTTAGAATACATAAAAACATGTGTTTCCTTATTTAAACAATTTTTAATGTTATATTAATTAGATAATTGTGCTCAGTTTGAGCTATCTTTAAAAACTAAATTGAATGACGTTGTTTCAAAATGACGCGTCTTTTCTCACCCCCCCGTGTTTTTGAGGGACCAAATCTTTCGGGGAGGGCAATAAAGGGATATTTTTTAGTGAGAAATCGTGGTAATGAATTAACCAATTCTCGTTCTTTATTAGACAGATTATGAACAAGTTTGAAATTCCATGTATGATATATAATGTATCACTATATGAGGCTTTTTGAAGCTTGACAAAAAGATAATTTGAAAACGGTGAAAATTTGTATCCGATTACTGTTAAAATCACAATTCACGTGGAAGATTGTGCTTCTTCAAGATGCACAAGTTTTCGGGATATCAGCTCTGCTGTTTATGCAAAAATAGCTTCGTAAACCTGTCAAAATCAGCGACACCCACCACCCTTAACGGTTAAGCGCGTTGTACTTCTTTAAGCGTACTAGGTGTGAAAATAGCCAAGACATTGCTAGGGGACACTCAGAAAGCATAAACTTATTAGAAAAACATTCAAAAATTACAAAAAAATTTCGAAATTTAAATTTTTTGGGAATTTTTCAGAAGTAATTTTGTTTTGCGAAAACATTGAACTCAATTTTCGACCAGAAAAACTCAATATATCAACAAGCTCTTTAGCAGATTTTCTTCTCGGGCATCACCCGAGCTTTAATTTGATGGACTTGACTGAATCCGACGGACATCGACTGAAATCAAACAAAACAATTTAAATTCTGCTTCATCAAAATAAAAAAAAACCATATTTCTCCATCCTTTCTCAAATTAATACTGCATTCTGAAATGTAACCCAGGAGAAGATAGATTTGAATAGCGAAAACCTTGGAAATAAAGCGGTTTTTCGCACAAGTATAGAAAAAAAACAAGTCGGAATTAAAAAAAAACATTTTTAGGTGTTCTTAGAATTGGCTGCATGGTGGTTCACCAGGGTCGGCAAAATATTCTGATTAATTATTTTTGTAGATTAAGATAGATCTACCAATGGCTATTCTAAAAGTTTCGAAGCAGTTTTGTATTCTGATAAAAGTCGAGAGCAAAGGTTCATTTTTACGGACCGCCACCCCCCTTAACTCCCGCCATTTTATTGGAATCTTTCGCAAGAAATAAAATTTATAAAATTGAGTTCCAAATTGGCACTTCACAGGGTGTAAACCAAGTGTTGTAAATGTCATCAATGCATTAGTTGACATACAGAAACTTAAAGTTAGAGATACAGGTCGACAAAAATGTACTTTTGTACTCCACTTTACCAGAATACTAAACTGCCTTTCGAAACTTTTGAGATTAGTCATTTGTTAGATTATCCTTAAGGGGGTGGGCGTCGTAAGTTTCTTGAGCCTTTTATAAAATTAATTATGTACATTAATATCGGTTATGATAAAGTTACCAAGGAATCTCCATGGTGGGAATTATTTTCACAACTGCCCTAGAATTATTATTGAGGCGGGTTGAAAGGTACCAAGATGGAACGACGCCCACCCCTTAATATACATATAATTTATCAAATAATTTTTTAGTCGACCCTGGGACCACATGCGGCGAGTTCTTAGAGCTCCTAAGCAAATTTTCCAAATTATATCTTCTCCTTAGAGCTAGCATACGATTTCACACAAACTTGGTATTGAACACGCGGAAAACACTTATAGTTGGATATGATAATGGGATTTTTTTAAATGTCCAACAGTTTTTTGTTAGAACTGCCGAAAAAACGCCTAATTTCAAGATTTTCGCTATTCAAAATCTATTTCTCCTAGGTTACATTTAAGAATGCCAGTTAAATTTGGGAAAAATGTATGGGTCTGATGAAAAACTTCTAACTGGGTGTTTTATTCTTCTCAATATACTATCAAAGTAATGTTTCATAATCCAGGCAAACTTTTTTTTAACTACAGAATTTTAGAATTATTGCTTTTAGAAATTTTGAGTTCGATTAAAACTTTTCGAATTCGACAAATATTGAGGAAATTTGCTTATTCTTTTGTTAAAATTTTTCTTTCATTATTTTTTTAAATTAACAAAAAAATCTCTTCGAAATTGTTACTTTAACTTTTCGCGTGATGACCACATATTGTTTTATATGCTATATGAAAAAATTTTATGACACTTTTTTGAGCATTTGGTCGAAACTATTTTGAAAATATATGAAAATTTTCCTCATTTCTTGTTTCAAAAAATTCTCAAACTTATTTTTTTGAAAATCACCCGGCTAAAAAATATGGCTATTGCCCACCATATTGCCAGTTGAAATATTTAAAAAACCATAAAAATCAAATTGAATTTGACGGTCTTGACCTTTTCAGGTTTTCTTTATAATACAAATTAAAAAATATTTTACCCCGATTTTGACACCTTCTACCGAAATCTCCCGTTTTTTAGTGTGTTTTTTCAAAAGAAATTTTAATAAATGGATAATGCCGAAATTATTATGAGAATTCATAAAACGAATAATTTTGGACTTTATTTGCGGAAAATTTTCATAATATTTTTTAAAAATCGACGAAAGATGAAAAATTAAAATTTTATAGGTTTTTCAAACGGCGATCTAAAATGTGTCGGCCTCTATGAAAAAAGTGAAAGTGGCTATTTTTTTAAACCCCAAAAATTTCAATAAAAACATCAGGAAAATTTTGGAACGAAAAAATACAGAAATTTTTTCTGAAATGTTTTTGATTTTTTGGTAATTTTACGAATTCAAAAATAAAAATTCAACTCAAATCTTTCCTAAAATTAATAAATGATTATTTTTATCCAGGCTGAAAACATATCATATTCTGTTTGAGCTCACGATTAATAAGCACAAAATTTAACCAACTAATTTATTTCGTAATTTTAATTGAACTCCAGGTCTGCCAGTCCGAGGCCACACCCTTAAACATGAGTAAAAACCTTTGAGCTCTGCCTGGAATTAGCCCAAACCATGTGATACGGCAAACACATGGCTAAGCTTTATTTGTTGTTTTAACAGGCATAATTACGAACGTTAAAGAATTGCAAGAGCCAGACTATTAAATGCCAAATATGGGGTTCGCAATGGCGCGGCTGTCTCTTCTTGTGATTTTTCGGGGTATAAAATCATCAAAGTCGTCAGAAAAATCATTCTTGCTATATAAACAGGTCAGAGAGGAAAATAAACAGAAAAAAAAAATATGCGATTTTTTAACAATTAGAATTTAAAATTTAAATTGAGTTGACATATTTTTACATTGCAAATTTTTTTCTAATTTTAAATTATTTTGGATTCCATAAAACGGCTCAAAACTTAAGTTATATTTACACTGGTTGTACCCCTAAAACCTACCTTAAACCTCGTTATTCAACGATTTCAAGCTTAATCCTGCCAGTTCTCATATCGCCCAAAAAACAAATATCGTCCGAAATTGCAGTGGCGTTTTAGGTTTTATTATTAATAACTTCAAAGGGCGTACATGGGATGACGCATATTTTGAGATTTTAATTTCTCAAATCTACTTTTTTGAGTTTTTATTTAGATGAAGTTTTGTGAAGTTCTTAATTCCACAACATTTCAATATGTCACTTTAATTTGAACGACTGTGAAACTCTTAATAAAAAATTGAAAATCAGCGAAATGATGAACATCATATTTAACAAACAGCGCACGTTGTTTGAATTTGTAACAAGAAAAATTGTTTTGGTGTCCATATCGCCCAAATTTTTCAGTTAAAAAAACTTACGGCATATTGGGCTCCTACTGTTGATCCCACTGTTGATTTATCATAATTTTGAATTCAGTTGTATATTGATACATATTTATGTATGTTTGATGATTTTAAATAACTCGCATTAGAGCATTTTCTAGTTTCGATCCGTGCTTTGATTTTTTTTAAATTTTGCATTAAGATATCAAAATGGCAAAAGGTAAAGGCAAGAAAAAGGCAAAAGGGAACTTCCAATGTTTTCTCAATGTTTGAGCAATCTCAAATCCAAGAATTCAAGAGCTTTTCGTTGAGCGATGCTAAGAGAGACTGATTTATCGATAAGGAAGATCTCAGATCAACCTACGCATCCGCTCCGGAGCTTTAACGCCATCGAATTTCATCCAAAACTCGACGAAATGATGGCGGAAAGCACCAGCTGCCTATTCAATTTCACACGTTTTCTTGAATATGTTAGCTGATAACTTCACGGAACCGATCCGAGGATGTTATTATGGAGCATTTTTCAAACTTTTGACCAAGAAGGTAAAAGGAAACTATCCCAAAAAATACCTCCGGAGATGTTCTCACTTCCCAAGCCGACCGATTCACTCCAGAAGGCCTCAAAACTATGATGGATGCTGCCTCCATGCGAATGAAGCGTACAGTTGTTTTAAAAAAATAAAATTCCCACGAAACATCGGGAGCAAAAATGTGACATATTTTTCAAAAATTTAATTTTTATCAGCCCAGTGTAATTTTCAAAAAAAAAATCCCAAGCACCTGGTATTTCTAAAGTAAATTTTTGGCTCCAACGGTTATTCTCCGGAAATTCAATTTATAAACCAAAACTTATCTTGCAGTGGTATTTGAAGAATAACTTTGGTCGTTCCACTGTAATTTTTTAAAAATTTTATTTCTGATCTTCACAATGATTTTCATCAGTTGACTGATTTTCCGCTGTTATTTGAAAAAAAATTTACATTTGTTAATTATCTCATTTTAGGAAACCTTACTACAAAGACTCGCTTACATTATCACCCACGGTCAGATGATGAAGAAAGCTGCTTGAAGAAGAATAAACTTCCCATGCACGGAAAAAAACATTTTCGATGAATTGTATTTTTATTCCTTAAAAAACTTGGTTACTTGATGTAAAAAGCCAGGATAGCCAAATTCATGTAACTGTTTGTTAAACTTGATTATTTCAGCTTTCGCGGACCATATTTATGTGACACCCTAGCTTTCTGCATCAATAATCAGATGAATTAAAAAAATACCACTCTTGAAATATTTGGATAGTTCAGATGTAGAGTCTTGCGTACAAATTCATGTTCTAACAGTCTACAAGTTAAATTTGGTTCGACAAATTATTGGTGCAAGGTAGATAGTTCTGCAAAAATTCAAGAAACGCAAGCTTTTCCCCCTTTTTTGGTCCTTCCCCGGGAGGGTAGGATATGAACGATTTCCAGGGGGAAGGAGCCGGGAACGACCGCTAGGGAAGGGAAGAAAAAGTCAGGGGAACGTTCCTTTTTCGTTAGCCTTGCGTTTACATTGTCCTAGCAAATTAGGCAATATTGGTACCAACATAATTATATCGATTACTGGGGGCTTCCGAAGTCCTTTTTTACTGATTTAGCCAACAATTTCTATTTAATTCAGCTTTTGCTAACGACTATCCGCGTGCATTTTTGACAGATTTGCACTTTTTCAATTTGTTTTGTCTTGATGGAAACTTTTTGCCACTTCAAAATTTTCAAATAAAAACTTTTCGAACACAAAGTTGCCACTTTTCGCTTACTTTGTATAATCTGAATTTCTTCTAATTTGATGATTTTTACTTTATTAATCGTTCTTTTTTAAAAGCACTCAAAAACGCGCGTTTGTTAAGTTAGTGTCTAAATTACAGTAAAAATTTATTTTCCATTTTTTTTTTATTAGGAGCTTTAAAATACAGTCCCTGTCGACCGTTGAAAATTTATTAAATTTAAAATTCAAACGATTTTAATCAAAATCGAAAATTTAACTGTTTGAAAAAAGTCGAAAAAACCGAAAATTTTAGCACATCGAAAAGAAATATTTTTTTTCATGAGTTGAATGAAATAAATTTCAAAACGGTCGACAGGTCGGCTTACAATTGAGCAAGTCGTCGGTGACATAAAAACAATTTATTCTTGACTAGAGGCTTACGTTATCGGCGCAAACCGATTTTCATTCAAAAAAGTATGATTCAAGGTATAAACAAGAGGCGAAGAAACTAACGAAAGCATATTTAAATATAGTGAAAGTAGTCATTTCCAATATTTTCAGCTAGGATTCCAAAAAAAAAATTTTTTGAAAAATTTTTGGAACAAGAAATCAGAAACATTTTCAAAATATTTCTAATTATTTTGACCAAAAATCACTAATCTTGTCATATGGTTTTTCAAAGAGCATATGAAATATTGTGGCTCACCAAGTCTAAAAGCCGAATTAAATAAAAAAAAATTGGCTTAAACTAGGTAAAAAAGGCCAGGAGCCCCCGTAATTGTATAGCATTAGATTCGGATCGTGTTTTTTGTGCTTCATTTGACTTTTTTGTTCGTCTTTAATACAATTAACTTCTAACTGCAAAGCATTAGTTAATTGACCTATCAACAATATTGTTAACTTCCCAATATTTTGTCTTTGTACCACTGTGCCACTTTTAGCGCGCTCACACCTATAAACTTAACTAAAGGCCAACGAATCACAGGCGCGGTGTTGCANTAAAAACTCAGGGAGGAGATACATTTTGAAAAATAATTCCCTTATTTTTGTAAGCTTTTTATTTATAATAAATTTTCATTATTTAATTTTTATTAGCTGTAAGCAGATTTACTTCTCGGCATCACCCGAGCTTTAATTTGATGGCACTTTTGACTGAATCCGACGACATCGACTGAATCAACAAAACAATTCTAAATTCTGCTTCATCAAAATAACAAAAACATATTTCTCCATCTTTTCCCTAAATTAATACTGCATTCTGAAATGTAACCCAGGAGGAGATAGATTTTGAATAGCGAAAACCTTGAAATAAGGCGGTTTTTCGCAGTACTAGAAAAAACTAGTCGGAAATTTAAAAAATTTTATTAGGTGTTCTAGAATTCGCTGCATGATGGTCATCCGGGTCGGCCAAAAACTATCCTGATCGATTATTTTTGTAGATTGTGGATAGATCTACCAAATGGCTATTCTGAAAAGTTTCGAAGCAGTTTTGTATTCTGATAAAGTCGAGAGAAAAGGTACATTTTTACGACTGCCACCCCCTTAACTCCCGCCATTTTATTGAGAATCTTTCGCAAGAATATAATTTATAAAAATTGAGTTCCAAATGGCACTCACAGGTTGTAAAACCGAGTGTTGTAAATGTCATCAATAGGTTAGAAATGATAATCGCGCGATCATCCCATCATGATGCATTAGTTGACATACAGAAACTTTAGGGGGTTGACGCATTTTGACAGATACTGATATGGGCTCTTGATAAAAAACTTTTAACTGGGTTTATATATTCTTCTCAATATACAATCAAAGTGATGTTTCATAATCAAGGCAACTTTTTTAACTACAAAATTTTAGAATTATTGCTTTTTTAGAAAATTTTGAGTTTGAATTAAACTTTTCGAATTCGACAAATTATGAGAAAATTTGCCTTATTTTTGTTAAAATTTTTCTTTCATTATTTGTTTTAAATTAACGAATAAATCTCTTCGAAATTGCTACTTTAACTTTTCGCGTTGGTGACCACATATAATATAACTTATATGCCCATATTTTCCAATATCACCAAAATTTCGTTTTCCGCAAACCCGATTTATTGTTCATATTCCAAAATATAAACCAGACGGCCTAACAATCCCTGAGGTGATAATCGCATTAANTCTATATTCTCCTAGGTTACATTTAAGAATGCAGTATAAATTTGGGAAAAAATGGAGAAATATGTTTTTGTTATTATGATGGTGCAGAATTTTAAAATATTTTGTGGAATTCTGGAAAATCGCATTTTAGTGAACCGGAAGTGAAAACTCGAAAATAGAAGTCGTCGGATTTAGTCGAAAGTACAACCAAATTAAAGCTTGAGTTTCACTGATCAAAAAATCTGCTTACAGCTTTTTGATATTTTGAATTTTTCTGGTCGAAAAGTGGGTTTCAATGTTTTCCAAAAAAAAAACTCAGAAAAAAAACTCAGAAAAATTCTGAAAAAAATGAAAATTTCGAACTTTTTTTGGGATTTTTTTTAATAAGTTTATGCTTTCTGAGTGTTTCCTAGGAATTTCGTGCTATTTTTACACCCCAAAGTACCTTAGAAAGATTGCGACCGCTACCTCCTAAAGGGGGTTGATGCATTTTGACAGATACGTATATGGGCTCTTGATGAAAAACTTCTAAGTGGGTTTTTATATTCTTCTCAATATACTATCAAAGTAATGTTTCATAATCCAGGCAACTTTTTTAACTACAGAATTTTAGAATTATTGCTTTTTTAGAAAATTTTGAGTTCGAATTAAACTTTTCGAATTCGACAAATTATGAGAAATTTGCTTATTTTTGTTAAAATTTTTCTTTCATTATTTGTTTTAAATTAACAAAAAATCTCTTCGAAATTTTTACTTTAACTTTTCGCGTTGGTGACCACATATTTTTTATATGCTAATTGAAAAATTATATGACACTTTTTTGAGATTTTTGGTCGAAACTATTTGAAAATATATTGAAAATTTTCCTCATTTCTTGTTCAAAAATTCTCAAACTTATTTTTTTGAAAATCACCGGCTAAAAATATGGCTATTGCCACCATATTGGCCATTTGAAATATTAAAAAACCATAAAAATCAAATTGAATTTGATGGTCTTGACCGTTTTTCAGGTTTCTTACAAATAAAAAAATATTTTACCCCGATTTTGACACCTTCAACCGAAATCTCCCGTTTTTTAAGTGTGTTTTTCAAAAGAAATTTAATAAATGATAATGCCGAAATTATTATCGAGAATTCATAAAACGAATAAATTTTGGACTTTATTTGCGGAAAATTTTCATAATATTTTTAAAAAAAGTCGACGAAAGATGAAAAATTAAAATTTTATGGTTTTTCAAACGGCGATCTAAAAATGTGTCGGCCTCTATGAAAAAAGTGAAAGTGGCTATTTGTTTAACCCAAAAATTTCAATAAAAACATCAGGAAAAATTTTGGACGAAAAATACAGAAATTTTTTTATAATGTTTTGATTTTTTGGTAATTTTTACGAATTTAAAAATAAAAATTCAAACTCAAATCTTTCCTAAAATAGATAAATGATTATTTTATCCAGCTGAAACATATCTATTCTGGTTGAGCTCACGATAATAAGCACAAAAATTAACCAACTAATTATTTTCGTAATTTTAATTGACTCCAGTCTGCCAAGTCGAGGCCACACCCTTAAGGGGGTGCCATAAACCCAGCAGACTGGAGTCGTTATAACTTACGAAAATAATAAGTCAGTATATTTTTTTATGCTTATTATAGTGAGTTGAACCGATATAAATATGTTTCAGCTTGATAAAATTATTTTTATTCATTTTAGGAAAGATTTGAGTTCGAGTTTTCATTTTTGAAATCGTAAAAATTTCAAAAAAATTCAAACTATTATGAAAATTTTCCGCATTTTTTGTCCAAAATTTTTTTTCTCGAGTAGCGAAGCCTAGCGAATGTTTCTGAATATATCATCTTAGCCAGCTTCGGCTCATCTATCAGAAAAAATATATCCCTTCTTTGGGTTGCTTTGGGCGAATTTGCGGGTCAAAAAACGATAAAATATAAATTAATAATAATTTATTATTTAATAAATATAAAAAATTAATCTTAAGTGGTCGATTTTGGCCAAAAATCGATTGATGGACACCCTAGATATGGGCTTTGAAAAACTCTTTACTGGATTTATATATTCTCCTCAATATACCATCAAAGTAATGTTTCATAATTCATGCAACTTTTGTAACTACTGAATTTTCGAATAATTAGTTTTTTAGAAAATATTAAGTTCGAATTAAACTTTTCGAATTCGACAAATTATGAGAAATTTTTGAAAAAAGTTCCGAACATTATAAAAAAAATGACTTATTTTTTGTTCAANTTTTTTTTCATTATTTCTTTCAAATAAACGGAAAACACTCTTCTAATGGACACTTTAACTGTTTGCGTAGGTGACCATATATTTTTATATGCTCTTTGAAAAATCATATGACATGGTTTTGTGATTTTTGGTCAAAAATATTTTGAAAATTTTCCTCATTTTTTGTTCAAAAAATTTCAAACTTATTTCTTTGGAATCACCGGCTGAAAATATTGAGAATGCCACCTTTTATTTTATTCAAATATGCCCTTGTTTTGTTTCTTCGCTCTTATTTATAATCATAATTTTTGCAACGAAACTACGGTTTGAGAGAAATCTATCGAAGCCCTCTTTTATCCAGAATTGAAAAATTTAATTCACCGAAACTTGCTACATTGATAAGCCGACACATCCACCATTTAAAATTTATTTCATTCAACAATATAATTTTAAAAATATTTTTTTCGATTTGCTCAAATTTCGTTTTTTTCGTCTTTTTTCAAAATTTTTACGGCTACTAATTTAATAAAAAAACAAATTTTACCGTTATTCAGACACTTTTGATAGCAAACGCGCGTTTTTTGAGTGTTTTTACAAAAGGCGATTTATAAAGTAAAAATAATGTATCTAAAAAACACAAAGTAAACACAAAAGTGGCAACTTGTGTTCGAAAAAGATTTTATGCGAAAATTTTGAAGTCGCAAAATGTTTCCCGTAAAGAGAAAAAAATTGAAAAAGTGCAAATCTGTCAAAATGCACCGACCCCCTTGAAAGAGAAACAGAAATTGCCGTCGTCACTTAAAAATCGGCAGATAACCCAAGACCAAGATACATACCGAGAAGACCATATTATTCAAATTTATGGCCATTTGCACGAGTCTGGAGCTCTAAGTTAGGTAGTTTACCTTATGATAAAGAAGGGCAGCGAGGTTTTCCGACTTTTTGCAGGAAAGCTCCACTTGTAAATATTGAAAAAAGTTTTGACTACATAAGTTATTTTTCCTGAGACTTTGATAATTTTAAGGGGTTGCCATAAATCGTGTTTTTACACCTCAAGCTAAAGTCACCAAATTTTTACTCGAGGAAGGTGTTTTGTACGATACGCTCCTACCAGATTACCCTAACATTCGCGAGAACGACAGGCTCCACCAGACTACCGCTATCACCTCCTGAGCATGTGTTGTATCAAAGGAAACTAACCAATTTCCAAAAAAGATTATATATCTATACTTAATCAATAAAAAAAGGTTACATCCGATCAAAAAAGCTCAAAATGTTCTATTTTTATCTGAATAACTATTGGCCCATTTTCAAGCTAGCCGACATTGTCTGCGAGACTTGAAAACATGTTTTTAAACTTCTTGAAATATCGACACTTCATTGGTCAATCTGAACTTGTTTTTAAAAAAATGTATTTTTCATTGTCGCGCCGACCGGAGAATCTTGGTCTGAGAATCTGGTTAAAAACGCTTATCTTTTGTCTAGGAACGTTTGAAAAAAAACCCTATCTTTGCCTACAACTATACGCCACACGCCAGGAACGAATAAATTTATTTTTCAAATGCGTAGGTTTTTGCGGAGGCTTACGTAGGTTGTTGCGTGAGTTCAAACTATACGCCGCACCCCCCTGTATGGTATAAAATTTTTGCCATTTTGGCCTTAGATTTTCCATATTGTCCTTAGATTATGCTATATTGTCCTTAAGGGTATCCCTGCTCCTACA
>SCLH01000895.1:170943-181042 GCA_004367855.1 Oikopleura vanhoeffeni
AACACCTTCCGATGTGTCTGAAGTCAAATATCTGCATATTTCCCACGAATTTCATGAAATTTCTACATTTTGTGTATTTTTGGTGACGGACCATAATCATATAATGTTGAACTTTGAACGCTGATTACATATCACGTGATCAACCCACGATGTCAAGAAAAGTTTTCACCACTACAAATTCGGTTTAGATTCAGATGCAAAAAAACGTTTGTCGCTATCTAGTCTGGTTCTCTCAGAACAGATACCCCTTAAATGGGCCAACCGAAAAAAAGCGACTTTATTATGATTAGTAAATAAAAATTATTCTTCAAAATGAAATCTTAAAGTTGATCTTTGTTACTTAAATTACCTACGTCTTTATGTGTTTCCTAAAACTTGTACTTTCTTTGAATGTGTTATCCAAATATAATGTGGGTTATCTTGAGAGTGATCCAAGGGGGTTTATCGAGATCACCCACTAAATATTTAAATCCTAAAGGATCTTTAGAATTAAAAAATGGTTTTCTAAAGTATTGGTTTAACCTACTCTTTTCATTTAAGCATGTCCCTGTATACGGACAATATACCATTTTTCTAAAAAGGTGAAGAGCAAAAAATTTTCTTCTTATTGCAAAAATATAAGGCCAATATCGCCGAAAGTTGTTTGCCAAAAAATTTCGACGATATTGGCACATTCGACGATATTGGGAACCCCCTTTGTACTGGGCGCCTATATCATATATATATAGGCTATATGATATAGGCTATATCGCAGGAAGTTTTTTGCCAAATTGCGTAGGTTTTCGGCAAAAAAATTCGACGATATTGGGCCGGCGATATTGCCCCCCCNGAATCCTCGACAGTTGCTATATTTCAAAAATAAGAAAGGCAAAGAGAAGAATTTAAAGCACCAAAAGAAAGAGCAATAGTGAAACAACCCAAGTGATGCAAATAACACGTTAATTGATGATACAGCTATAAAATACGATTTTTATAAATTCGAAGGGTAATAATATTACCAAAATGAGTATGTGGGTAACCGAATTGTAGTGGTGAAAAGTTTTTTTTTTCCGGCCATGTCCGGTTACCCGTGTGAGCACAACACCTATATATAGGTGACTGCATATTTAAAATCATCTAAAATATCAAAAAACATCGGTAGAATTGTTCCTTTCGAATACATTAATAAAGAATTTGCAAGGATTTTCAAAAAGTCTATTTTTTTTTTGGAAATTTGTTCAAATTTTACGGAGGGTTGATTTTTGAGATTTTTTCCAATCCTTACCTCTAAAAAATTAAATTCCGACTATGCGTCATTAAATGAAAATAGCCAGTTTTTTAGGAAAAGTGTTTTGTCCATGGTTGACGACCAAAACAAAGATTAATTGGTATACAGGAACAGATTTTTTTTCCAAAATGATTATTTCAAAAATTTTCAATTTTTAAGTATTTCACGCATTATTTTAATTATAAAAAAAATAATTCGAGCAATAATATTGTCCACAGAGTCACTTGATTAGTCTATCGACCCAGAATAATATCAGGAAGTGTACTTATCTGCTTTTATAGGGAAAATAACATTTGTAATGAAAAAATTTGTGATTTTTTCATCAAAAATTTTAAAACCTATTTGAAAATAATTGTTGATTGATTATATATATAAATCAAAATCAGAAAAAACGATGACATAAAGGTCATCAATTGTGCATCCATTCCAATACCAAAAATAATTTGTGAACATCAGCTGTGAGCTTGTGTCACCTGAATATGCTTTACCTTCTCTTATCAGTAAATTTTCTAGAACTAAAAATCAAAATTCTAGAATAAGCAATGTCGGATGCAAAAATATATCGTTTGAACTTTCCTTATGCAAAAAAAAATAAACTCTAACTACTTGGGCTTTCGTATAGGCGGTTGACATCACCTATATATAGGTGTCGGTGCCTTGGCGGAACTTTTTTCTGTGCTCACACGGGTTAACGGACAAAAACCGGTAATAAATCGGGATTTGCTAACATTCAAATTTTTATTTATTGGTAAAAAATTTATCCGAGAGTGTTCTAAAAACCTTCCGATGTGTCTGAGTCAAATATCTGCATATTTCCCACAATTTCAACAATGAATTTCTACATTTTGTGTATTTTTGGTGACGGAACCATAAATCATATAATGTTGAACTTTGAACGCTGATTACATATCACGTGATCAACCCACGATGTCCAAAGAAAAGTTTCACGCACTACAAATCGGTTTAGATTCAGATGCAAAAAAACGTGTCGCTATCTAGTCTGGTTCTCTCAGAACAGAACCCCTAAATGGGGCCAACCGAAAAAAAGCGACTTTATTATGATTAGTAAATAAAAATTATACTTCAAAATGAAATCTTAAAGTTGATCTTTGTACTTAAATTACCTACGTCTTTATGTGTTTCCTAAAACTTGTACTTTCTTTGAATGTGTTATACAAATATAATGTGGGTTATCTTGAGAGTGATCAAGGGGGTTTATCGAGATCACCACTAAATAGTTTAAATCCTAAAGGATCTTAAAATTAAAAAAATGGTTTCTAAAGTATTGTTTCCAGATTTCATTAAATAAACTCAAGAGAAATACAAAGTAAATTGTTTATTTATAAAAAATGCGAAATTTAAAAATATATCTAATATTTTCACTTGCAAATAATGGATACTTATGTAATAATACATAATGAATTTTATAACTTTTTCAATATAATGAAATTTATTCGCCCCCCTGAGGCGTGGGCCTATTCGAATTTATCAAGTAAGTTTGTAATGATATTGCGTGTACACGGGAAGGCTGTTAATAATAATAACTTAGTGAATAGCTGAATTTAATTTTTGAAATAAAAACACATAATTAAAATTATTGATCAATTTTTCTATGATAATTATCAGAGTATGGCGGAAATTGAAATTTCGAACATATGCCACATTATGTATTTAAACATGAGCAAAATTAAGTATTTCTACATTCCCCACATTATGTGTTAATATATAATGCATAAAATATAACTTTATCATGGATTTTTTTATTAAAATTTCTTTAACAACGCCACAAAAATTAGAATTTTCTTTTTCACAATTTTGAATTAAACTAAAATCATGCTAAAGGTACTGTGGTTTGCATCAATAATTATAATATATGGAAAAATATAGCCTAAACCTACTCTTTTCATTTTAGCATGTCCCTGTATACGGACAATATACCATTTTTCTAAAAAGTGCCAGAGCAAAAAATTTTCTTCTTATTGCAAAAATATAAGGCCAATATCGCCGAAAGTTGTTTGCCAAAAAATTTCGACGATATTGGCACATTCTACGATATTGGGAACCCCCTTTGTACTGGCGCCCTATATCATATATATATAGGCTATATGATATAGGCTATATCGCAGGAAGTTTTTTGCCAAATTGCGTAGGTTTTCGGCAAAAAAATTCGACGATATTGGGCCGGCGATATTGCCCCCCCTGGATAGCATTTTTTCTATAAAAAACGTGTTTTCTACAGCCTGAGTTTTATCGTTTACGGCGTTTTTTTATTCCGATTCTATGGACCAAATCAGATACAGTTATTCCGGATATTGACCAATCACCGCCGAGTATTTTTGCGGGATAAAAAACGCCGTAAACGAGAAAACTCAGGCTGTATATTTTGGGACTGAAGAAAAACAAAAAAGGGTCGTTTTTTCATTCAAAACGACAAATTTGGAAAAAATTATAAAATACCTGTTTTTTTTTACAAATATTTAAAAAACACCTAAAAAATATTAATAAAAACCTGTTTTTCAAAAAAAAATCTTCATTATGTTCAGCCAAATAAATTTTTATTACACTGTGATATGAGTCTGACTCATAAATATAATTATATCGAAGAACCTGCCTAGTGTAATTTTTATTTCAATCGTCTATGTTTTTATGTTGTTATTTACATAAAAATTACACTAGGCAGGATCTTCGATATTATATGACTGAACTGAAAAATGGGTTCCTGAAACTTTGGCTTATAAATTTTATTAGCTCTTCGCCGTGAATTTTGAATGTTTTGAAGCTTTTTTTTGAAAAAAAAGGCAACTTATGGCCACCAAAAACTAAAGAAAAATATGGGTAAATCTCAGCTGTCCTTATCGACGAAAACCAGTGTTTGACATCAACATTTATAAGCCAAAGTTTCAAAAAGCTATTTTTCAATAATGAAAATTTATTTTGGCTGAAAATAACAGTTAAACCTTAACATTTTTCTGTTGCTCTTTGGAAAAACGTTTTAAATACTTAATAGATACCTACCTAAGGTTTTCATAATACAAAATGATTTCTGATGTATAAACTTTGTTATTTTAAGCTAAAAATGGCGCCGAATTTGGAGTCATTTCTGCCAGATTGTTCCGAGCCAAATATATCATTAACTTCAAAGTCAAATTACTCGGACTTACCAGCCGACAAATGCAAGCAACTTCGAGCTATTTCAGAAACCCACGTCGATTCGTTTGATTGGTTTCTAGAACATGGAATCCCATCAATTCCTTATGCCGTAGATTAGGGTGGGAAATGCGACTATTCATCATCGTTAGCTTTAAGCCGATATAAATATTTTCAAGCCCATTAAAAGTTTTTCATCTATTTTTGCGTTCGAATTCAAATTTGTGAATTTGTAATAATGTTACGCATTTTTGTTCAAAATATATTTGGTTATTTTTTTAAATCTCTGGGTAGAAACAACACGTATTTTTAGACGCTCTTGGAAAAGCATGTACTGTCAAAATTGTATTTAGAGTTTAAGGGACTAGGTGCATTTTGACAGATTTGCACTTTTTCAATTTTTTTCTCTTGATTGGAAACTTTTTGTCACTTCAAAATTTTTTGGATAAAAACTTTTTCGAAGGCCACTTTTGAGCTTAATTAAAAAAGCAATAATTCTAAAATTCTGTAGTTACAAAACTTGCCTGGATTATGAAAAATTACTTTGATGGTATATTGAGAAGAATATATAAACCCAGTAAAAAGTTTTTCATCAAGAGCCCATATCCGTATCTGTCAAAATGCACCGAGGCCCCCAAGGGGGTGGCAGCGATGTGGCCGATTGGTACATTTTTTCAGAGCGATATATGAAAGATAAAAAATGTGAAAATTAATTTTTTTTATCTCCAATAAAAGTGTTCATTTTTGCAAATGTTTATAATATATTATCTAAACATAACTGAGTATCTGTAAAAATATTAAAACCCAGTTTTCCTTGGAACTCCATTTTCAACTAAACCCGATGTCAGAATTTTTTAAGACGATTTTTATAAGCTTTAGTCATTTTCGGGTGTGATGCGCTAAAAAGTGGGTGAATCATTCTGCACATTAAAAAATTTCCTCGATATGAAAGTTTTTTTTCCATGAAAAATGGCCAAAAATAGAGAAAAATAGCCTTTTAGGAATAAAAATTGACCTTCAATTGTCTTTAATATTAATAAATGTCCTGACTTTCAAAAAAATATGCCTATTACACCCAAACTTTTATTGAAATGTTTTTGCGTTAACGCAAACCGATTAAAATAAAATTTATATAAATGGTGTGCCAAATCGCACTAATCGGTGTCACAAACAAGTGTTGTCAATTTCATCAGTAGTTCAGAAACGATATTCGCTTGACTTTTCCATCGGTTGAAATACGGAAAGCAAATAGATACCAGTAAATTTCACAAGTGATTCTGCCTGATTTTTTAAAGAGAATAACCACCAAAAAACCACTAATAAAAAAATTTGGATTGATTTTGCGGAAAATTTTCATAATATTTCTGAAAAAGTCGACAAAAAATGACAAATAAAAATTTTATTATTTTTCAAACAGCGGTTAGGAAATATTTAGGCATCCATGAAAAAAGTTAAATTGGCTTATTTGTTCGTTTTTATCAACCGATTTCAAGAAAAAAATCAGAAAAAATTTTGGACGAAAAATGCGGAAATTTTTTTTAATGCTTTGAATTTTTTGAAATTTTTCCGAATTCAAAAATGCAAATTCGAACTCAAATCTTTCCTAAAATAGATGAATAATTGTTTTAATGAGCTTAAACACATTTATTCTGGTTGAGCTAATGATAATAAACACAAAAAAATAAACCAACTAATTATTTTCGTAAGCTAAATTGACTCCAGTCTGCCGAGTCGATGCCACCCCCTTAAGGGAGTAGGTCTCGCTGATTTGGGCGTTTTAGAAGAACATTTCACGCCAAACTAGTGAAGGTGATATTCCGAAAACATTTGTAACCTACAGAACCAACCTTCGCGGTAAATTCCCAACATACAGAAATCTCATACAATCGCACCTACGCACACACACACACATTTAATACGCATCCCCAAGAAACACTAATAAACTATCTCCTCTGTCAATTTACATCATTTTTTGAGTTTTTTTTGTGTCAGGCTAGACAACAACAATACAAACATCTTCTCTCGAGCTTTTTGCAAATTTTGGCTTTTGACGGTCAAAAAATCCAAAAAACGAATTTTACCAAAAACTTGGAAATTATAATTTAAATTGAAAGTGCGCTTATTTGTTTAATTTTGACGCTGCCGAGTTAAAAATTGCACCAAAATCCTTAAAAATGTTTGAATTTACGAAAAAAAAATTTTAAAGCAATTTTTGTCAATTTTAAAGCATTTTCAATTTTTTTGGTTTCTAAAATTTTGTCAAAATGAAAAATTGACATTGCCCCCGAAACACGCCAAATCAAAAATTTTAAAAAATGTATTGACTCATTGTTAAGCAACTCTTTAGCTTCCATAAAAAGTATGAACTGGAGTTTCATGATCAAAATTGTGGGAAGAGATAGCTTTTTACGAAGCCTCCTCGATTCATTTTTTGATTTTTTTTTTGGCTTTTTTGACCGTCAAAAGCTAAAATTTGCAAAAAGCTAGGGAGAAGATGTTTGTATTGTTGTGGTCTAGCCTGACACAAAAAAAACTCAGAAAAATGATGTAAATTTACAGAGGAGATAGTTTATTAGTGTTTCTTGGGGACGCTTATTAAATGTTTGTGTGATTGTATCAGATTTTTTTATGTTGGAAATTTACCGTGAAGGTTGGTTCTGTACGTTACAGATGTTTTCGGAATATCACCTTTACTAGTTTGGCGTGAAATGGTCTTCTAAAAGGCCCAAATCAGCGACACCCACTCCCTTAAGCGGACGGTTAACCATGTATTTTTTAGCTAAAAGTGCATTTTTGCGTTTTTTGATTAAAAAGAAATTTCCAAGACCAAAATAATTCAGGGCGTATTTCAGTTGTTTTATACCAGTAGCAGAGGCAATTTACGTTTTGTGCGTATATGCGGCCGTTTTGAAATTTTTAAAGCACGCCCGATTTGATGTCGAACTGTGATTATATTCTTTCGTCATAGTTTTCCAAAAAGTTTTTGAAATAATTTTAAAATTTTCCGCATTTCAGGTCTGAAATGTTTGATTTTTTTTAATTCCTTATAAACTGAGGCTCGATTACTTAGTTTTGCGAAAAATACACTTTTCATAATTTTAAAAAAATGTAACTTCGCTAATTATTGAAACCCGATTTCGCGCTCAAAAAAATTCAACTTTCGATTTCTGTACATCCAAATCTCTCACACTGATAATGGCTGTTTAGCCGAAACGTCGAATAAAAACTATCTAAAGGCTAAAACTATCTTAAAGCTACCTAAGATAGAAAAAAAATATAATTATAAACAATCAGTGATAAAAGACATCTTTGCTAAAAAAGCTCTTTTTTATATTTTTGGCGATTTTTGAATATTTATAAAAATACACATTTTCCATCCTACCATAGATCCAATAGAATTTCAGCTGGATCCTGAAAATAATGATACAAGATTCCGGCTAGAAATTGAGGAGGTTTCTATAGATAAACCCACAGTACCAGAGAGCTCAAAATCTAAATATAGGACGATTTATCCAGCCGAAATGAGGGCGACGAAAAAAGATTATACAGGAAGAGTAACCGCTAAATGTAAGAAATGATTAATGCTAAAGATTACTCACCTGCGCATCTGTGTTTTGGAACACAGTTCGCGAAAATTATCAATTTTTCTTGAAATTAATGTCGAATTCGAGTAAATGACTTCTAAAAACGGATTTGAAAGAAGTTTTTTGTGCAGTCAAAAATAGGATGTCTTGATGCAGTCATCATTTTTTAAGTTTTGGAATTGGGAAGCGGATAATACCGGTGGCCATTTGGTCGCTGAGATGTATATTTCGAGAATTATTTCATTTTCTTTGATGACTGAATCAAGGCAATCCTATTTTCGACTGCACAAAATATATGACTACCTTAATAAATGATAAAATATTTTTTAGAAGATCAAAATCTTTATGAATTTTTTGGTTCCAGTGTTTTAAAACACAACGACGCCGGTGGACTTAACCTGTGCGTACTCACCGCAGACCCTCCTGTAATATTATTTTTAGTCAACTTGGTAAACATAAAAACTGGTGCTGGCCAAAGTGTTAACAAAATGGACCTTTTGGATCTTCCTTTAATGATTTTATCCTCCAAATGTAATTTAAGGGGAATGTCACCTGCCGAGCTGGTTAAAAAACGGGAAGATCATTTTGAAATTGGAGGGTATTTTATTGTTGGGGGAAATGAAAAAGTTATTCGACTTCTTAATATGAATAGAAGAAATTATCCCATTGGTCTCAAACGGTAATTCATTTAGAAATATTTGTTTTACAGTAAAGTCCGTTTAGTAGGACGCAACGTTTCATAACTTATTTCGACAAATTTTTGCTAAAAATCTTTTGCAATTAGGTCCGTTTTTTTTAGATACGTTGAAACGGAGTTTGAGATAAGTCAAGATCGGCACATACGATCTTTCTGATATAAAGATCAAGGAATTCGAAAAAATGAAATCTGACACCGTTGAGGGTGTCATTATGCATGATTTTGCTATCTTTATATTGTATGAGTGAAATTCGGCCAAAACATGGGCATGCGTACAGTTTGACCTCGGGAATTACATAAAATTATCAAGCTTATCTAAAGCTTTTCGATTATTTTTTAATTGAAACAAATTTGAAACTATGAATAACAATAAAATTTGTCAACAATATTTTAATATCTTTTAAAAGATTTCAACAAAATTTAATACAACAATTTCAACGGAATTTATTANTTTTTTAGATAAAATTTGAAAATACTTGAAAACTCCAGGAAGAAATTTCACATACGAAAAAATGTTTAATTTATTTTTGGGAACCAAAATTCATTTCAAAATATTTTCAAATGTTAGTTTGTTAGTATACTATTCGAAAAACCTTAATTTTTTAAACTTGAAGCTGTAGCAATCTTTTTGAGATTTATTTTCGAAATTTGATTTCAGTTGGTTTCAAAAAAATTATGCAAGATTCGATTGCATTTTCAATTATTTTTTGTAGAACTTCGTGATCTGGTGTCATATTTTAAAACTTAATCTCAAATGATATTTCTTTCATTGAAAATATAAATATGATTTCATTCGCGAAATTGCAATTTTTAAAAAACAAAATGATTCTCAGTTATATATATTATTTATATATATATTATAATTTCTTTATATTTGCTGAAATATGACAATATTCTCCGTTTTGATATCACTATAGTGAAATTACAATTCAGATGTAAAAGCAGGCTTCCAAAAAAACCACCCCTTTGGCGATTTTCATCCCTATCCCCAAACTTTCCCTATCTTTTTCTATAAAAAGGGATAGAAGCTATCCCTTTTGGAAGCCTGTGCAAAAGTATGTCGATATTTCCATTTAAAATTTTCTTATCTTGATTTTTTCTTTGACACAACATATTGAAATACGACACTGCTGCTTATGAAGCAAGCTTAAATGAAATATGACCCCATGGTTTATATCGTAAAATTTAAGGTCTGGGTGGGCGAAACGTCGGAAAGGATACGAAGACAGCGGTATAATGGTCCGATCTATTGATAAATATGAAAGAACTTCGAATATCAATCTTCATATCGACAGATTTGACGAACAAGAGATCGTATTTTACGTCAGAAAACAAATGTTTCACGTTCCTTTAATGACAGTTGTTAGAGCTATCTGCCATGGGTTAACAATTTCGATGTCCTAA
>SCLH01000895.1:191725-268740 GCA_004367855.1 Oikopleura vanhoeffeni
ACCACCCCCGATTTTTTTAGACACTCCTTTGACTTATCCGAGGTGTGTGCTCTATTCGTTCTACCGATAACATTCGATTTCCCAGGATTCAATGAGTATAGAACGTCCTTCACATGTAATACTAAACTGACAAGCCTTTCAGATGTCAACGAACCTTCGTGTCTCTCTGCTACGCCAAACCACGACAGACCATCTTTCGCGAAAAGTGTCCAGACTGTACGTTCCGCTCTTGACGCTGAATATCATCTATTGGCGATAGACTATCGCCCTGTATTTTCTGACAGCATCCTCACTAGAACCTTTAGTAAGATTGACGTTGTTTCTGCTTTTAGCAGTGTCCTTGTCGACGCCTCGTCCATGACGGATACCTTCTTCTATAGGTGTAGTCTTGTACATGTTCACTTTGCTACAGTTATAACGATTCATGCCATTTTCCCCTTCATAATGCATTAACTTTTTTTCCGTACTGCCCTTTTTTGCAATATTTTTTCTTCAAATTTTCTCCTGAATAAATAAAAAAAAATGACTCCGAAAAGCTTTTTATTTGTTTAAAATTATAAAATTTTCAAACTTGTATTTTGCCTTTTTTTTCTTAGGACGGACCTTTTTCCAAAAAGTTTGCCAGGTCCGTTATTAGGACGAGCGGGTTTTCCGAGAGTTTGCCAGGTCCGTTATCAGGACGCGAAACCGAAATCAGATCGTCCTACTAAACGAACTTTACTGTAGTTTTTTTAAGGTGCGACAGATTTGACTGTGTCACCACAGACGAACCGTATGAGCTATCACTAGGATGCGCGCATATACGTAGCGGGCAAATTTCTAACTTTTGAACGGTTGCTGNTTTTTTTTTGACAACGGCTCCCATTCTGAAAAATCAGATAAATGGAGTTTTATATCCTAAAAATCGAAGTCAGTGCTCTGAATGGGCGTTTTAAAGAGTCATTTTCTGACCACTAAATGGCCAACATTTTTTTATTTTCTGCCCGGAATGGTTTTTTTCTGGGTCAACAACCTCCGTGAGGTCAACGAATTTGTATCAGCTACTGTAGTTTTCTCTGTAGTTTTACCGCTGCGCACCCGAGATATCACGAAACGGTTTGTTGCATTCAACTGGAAACTAAAAAAAGCTTAGGCCAAAATTTTTTTAATTTTCGAAAATTTTTCGAGATTTTTTCAAAAATTTTCAGAATTCTAGATTTTCAAATGACCACAAATGAAACAAGAAGAAATTATTAGACTAACGGCTGAAAAATATAATTCCAAAAATTAAGTTTTCTTGAGATTATTCATAATGACAAAATTTCATTCTTGGATAATTAGTCACTATTTCTCCCTGAAACCGGAAGTTGTTGTATGCCAAATATTAAAATGTTTGATGTTAAAGAATTCTCCATTGAAATTTGAACGATATAACATGTTTTGCAGGTACTTGTGTGTAATAATAAACTCTATTATTTAGGATAAATCGCAAATAACCGGTTGAAACCGAGAATTACCGGTTAACCGGTAGAGCAAAACAAAATAAATTTTTTTTGACATTTAAGTTTAGGCTTACGCTTTTTAAATTTCCAGTTGAATATCTCATACGGTTCGTCTGTGGTGAGTCAGTCAAATCTGTCGCACCTTAAAAAAATATCTTAGATTTTTTTTAATTTTCTTTAATTTCTTTTGATTTTTTTCTTTTAATTTTCTTTGATTATTTTGTATTTTCTATTAATTTTATTTATATTAAACTTTCAATCTTTTCCGGAATATTTCTTTCAGTTCTTCTCTAAGATTTTTGTTTTAAATTTTCCGATATTTTTCTTTCTACAATCATTTTGAGTAACAAATATTTTGTCTTGTGAAAATTCAAATTGGAAATTTTGTAACGAAAGCATGATCTCTAAGATCATAAGAAGTTTTTTCGCAGAAAAAAGCTACTTTGTCCGGACCAGGTATTCATCGTTTCATCTATTTAAAAACTCGCGTTAAGGTAAATGTATGACTGTGTAAACGATAAGGGTAACAGTGTTACTACCTGTCCGTTTTTAAGCCATACGCTGTATTATTCAATGAAATAACTGGAAAAGGCGAATCTCATGAACTCACAGAATAACCAAGAATATACCCAATGGCTTATTAGGTCGAATTAGCTTGCCTGAGTCCTCGTTTCTAAACACTGAAACGCTGGTGCCCGATTATTTTAACAGTGCCAGATGGGCCAAACAAACGGGGATTCTGCAGTTATACCTCTCAATAATAGAAGTGATAAAAAATGTATCAATATATAACTCCACAAGAACCAGTAGTGAGTCCAAATTTACACGCTTCTGGCCCAATGGCACTCGTTCCATCGTAAATCAAAAATTTCCCTCGAAAATTTCAATCAAGACTGTTTTTAGGACCCTCAAATTATTTCTAATCTTTTATAAGATACTCTGTAGTCGAAAGTGATAATTTTAAATTTGGACATAATACAGTATGTTTTTTTTTTACTTGGAAATGAAAAATTGTCATTTAGGTAATTATGGCAATAAGAATTGGTAATAGGTGGATTATATTTTTCGAACCTTGACATGCTATAGGCTTTGGCTTTCAAAATAAAATCTCACCTCAGTACCCATTTTTGTAATTGGCCGTAATTACAAAATAACAATTCATTTACGCAAGTAGAAAAACACATACTGTATAACTTTCCAAACTCATTCGCGAAGATCTGCCTTTTTGATTTCCGTTTTACCGTAATTTTGACGTTCCCTTTTGTTTGTTTTAGGAACCCGATTCTGGTAAATACGATAACAAACAGAAATCGAAAGAATTTAGAAATTTGCAGGTTCTAAAAAACAGAAAATATTTTCAATAGACCAACATTTTGATCTTGAATCTCAAGATAAATTAGACCCATGTTTGAGCTTTTTTTTGATTCGATGGTAATGTTTTATATGATTAAGTTATAGATTATAATCCGTTTGGAAATTGGTTAGTGTTCCTGTTGATACAAACATGGTCAGGACGGTGAAGCGTTGTGATAGTGCGTAGTCTGGTTGGGGCCTGCGTTTCCGCGAATGTTAGGGTTATCTGGTAGGGCGTATGACAAAACACTCTTTCCTGAGTATAAAATTTGGTGACTTTAGCTTGAGGTGTAAAAAACACGATTATGGCAACCTCCTTAAAATGATCACAGCTCAGGAAAAACACTTTGTGTCAAAACATTTTTCAATATCTACACTGGAGTTTCCTGCAAAAAGTCGGAAAATCTCGATCTGCCCTCTATTATCATAAGGTCAACTACCGACTGTAACATCCGACTCGTGCAAATGGCTATAATTTGAATAATATGGTCTTCTCGTATGTATCTTGGTCTTGGGTATCTGCCGATTTTTAAGCGGAAGTGACGAACGGCAATTTCTGTTCTCTTTCAGGGGGTCGGTGGCATTTTGAACAGATTTGCAACTTTTTCAATTTTTTTTTCCTGATGGGAAACATTTTGTCGTCTCTCAAAAATTTTCGCATAAAAACTTTTCCGAACCAAGTTGCAAAAGCTTGTGTTTACTTCGTATAATCTGATTTTTTAGATCATTATTTTTTACTTATA
Organism: Oikopleura vanhoeffeni; assembly: GCA_004367855.1. Taxonomy (NCBI): domain Eukaryota; kingdom Metazoa; phylum Chordata; class Appendicularia; order Copelata; family Oikopleuridae; genus Oikopleura; species Oikopleura vanhoeffeni. The sequence goes on from SCLH01000895.1 coordinate 195,303, forward strand.
AATCGCCTTTTGTAAAGTAGGCACTTCAAAAAACGCGCGTTTGCTATCAAAGTGTCTGAATAACGGTAAAAAATCTTTTTTATTAAATAGTAAAAGCCGTAAAACGGGCCCTCGATCACCAATTTAACATTTTAATTGAATTCGTTTTTATACGATTCTCTACGTCAAATCGAAAATTTAAAATTTTGAAAAAAGACGAAACAAAACGGACATTTCTTTTATATTAAATTAGTCTCAGATATTATTTTTTAAATTTTTCCTCCATTTGGTTTTCAAATTGAAATACCGGCTGAATTATAGTTTTAAATAGAACAAATCTTATGGTTGCTGTCATTTCGTATACGACTGGTTATTGATTGGAAGATATTCAATCTTGTATAAAAATAAAATGTCTGAGAAAGAGGTTGTAATGTAGAACTATTTATAAAACAGAAAATAGATAGATTTAGAAGACGAAGCAAGAAGTTTAGGATATAAGGGCGAGGCTATGATTTAGGTAAGATTGTTTCAAGAAATTTACCAAACTTATGTTTTATTCGTTCGAAACTCAACATTCTGATTTTTTTAGATGTTTAAATGAAAATTCATATTTTTGAACCCTTTTTCGAAAACTATTTTTTTTAAGTATGATTAATATTATTCAAGCTTACAACAGGTCCATTGTTATTTGGATGAGTACATTCTGGGCTTTGTTGGGTTCGGGTATACTTCGTTCTAGTCAAAACCCACGAAATCTCGAAATTTGAAATGAAAAAAAATTACCGTTCTCCAAGAAAAATTTTGAAAGACTAAAAAGTATTCCGTACATTTTCTGCTACTGCCACAGGGTGTCCAGATTTTCTTTTCTGAGAAGGTCATTTTTTTGTCTCCAGGTCACCTATATATACTGCCCAAAAATCATCCGATTTCGGCATTGTAAACATTTCAATTTCAGAATTTTTAAAAATTATATTTCAAATCTTTTCTTTTAAAAATTCGAAATATTTTGTTCAAAACTATATCAGGAATTCGCTCCAGACTCTTATTAAATTGCTAGCGCTGCAAAGATGTAAACGACGATCCAAGAAATTACAAGAAATACTACAATAGTTCGTCCTCGAAAGCTTAGAATTTGGACGGTTTTAACCATGTAATTGGCTCCAGTTTCACTACCAAGATCATATTTATTTGCTATTTACATCAAAATGAAGAAAAGTATAAAAATCGGCGGATAGCAAGACATGCAGAAGATGCCAATTGTTGAATCTGTCAGATATTTGAAACTACACCACACTTGAACACCCGCCTTACAATTAGAATTTCGCGGTCGTTAATATTGAGACAAGGTAACATAAATTGGATTTAGTTTAGGTCGCTTTTTTAGGTGGCTTCCATCCATGAATTTCGACTGGGAGAACTAGACAAGAATAGCCGACAAATAGTTCTTGCACGTGAAACCTTGAAAAAAATATGCGGTAGAAAATTTTTTGGGCTTCCTAGGTTGATCACGTGACCGGAAATCAGTCATTCGAAATTGCTCAAAATGACCGAACTAAAAAACGTTTTTTGCGCGAATACCGGTGAACCGGGTAATCATCGAGAAAAAGAAAAAAATCTGCGTTCCAAATTCGGGTTAAGATAAGATGCAAAAACCCGTTTCGTCGGCTTATCTAGTCTATCTCAGAACAGAATACCCTAGGTGAGCGAACCTTAAAAAAAGCCGACTTGACTAAAAACTAAGTTGTTTTTGAAGAGTAAAAGACTAAATATGTCTAAAATAAACTGTAGGTCCGTTTTTTAGATACAGGCATACAGGGTTTGAGATAAGATCAAGACTCGGCACATACGATCTTTCTTATATTTTTTGGTCATAAAATAACTTTTTACTGTGCGTTTGTAGCAGAGCCGCTTCAAAAATCTCCCTGATGTCCAAGTTTTATGTAAGCTTCATTGTCATAAATAAAGAAATCAATTAAAATGACCCCCTGTTGGAGTCGAATTTCATATTTGACATGTTTTTTGTAATCCTGTATTTTTTAGACCCCTTCCCTAAAGTTTCATGAAAAATTGTTAAGCGGTTTTCAGAAATCGATAATTTCCGGTGAAAACCGGTAAAAAATACCGGAAAAGTCGGCTCTGCTACCAAACGCGCAATTCAACAAGTTATTGTATTACCCGAAATCATCAGAAAAGTCGTAGTTGTGCTGATCTGACTATCCAAACTCCGCTTGCCCTGTATCTAAACAAATGGACCGAGTAGAAAATTTCAATTTGTTTTTCCGATAATTTTCCAACCAAGAGAATTTCACACTCGCAAAAATATTTTTTCAAGATGGCTTCTCGGCAATGGTCAAAAAGGTATTTGTTCTCGTCTTTTGGCACACTACTGATCTCCCTTGGACAGAATCTGGTCAAGATGCCTGATATCAATGTTTAAACTCGCACGTTTCCCCTCGCGAATGACGGTCGGAACGAGACGGAATTTTTTAGCCGGAAAAGTGCAATGGTTAATGGGAGAGTTTATGATCGCACTCCTTTTATACTTTTTTGACTGAAAGTTATCCAGCGCAGACGAACATTTGGAGAATAGTCTTACAAAAAGGCGGCAGATTATATGGGATGGAAAGGATGTATTCGGGCTGGACATGGTGAATGAATTAGAAGGTTGTAGCCATCGTCATAAAGCCGAGGTAACTTTTTCATGGTCAATTTTGTTAATCCAAACATTGTAGAAAATACCGAAAATAAATTTTCTCCATATTCTGATCTATTATCAGATGTCTGATCTTTCGTGGGTACGTAAGAATTTTAACATGTTTTCTATTCGAAAAATTGAAGCCTAATGCTTCTCTAAATCTACCGCTGCGGTAAAGACGAGGAAATGAAAAACCGAGTTTATACTCGAAAGATAATACTCTGTGCTATTTCAAACTTGCTTTCTGAAGTTCGCCTATTTTAGATGGCCAATCGAGTAATAGGCGGCCTAAATGGTTTATCAATTTAATTTAGCAAATATACATGCTAACCATAAACTTAGGACAAATGTGGTTTTTCAGTTTTTTTTCGAAATTTCAAAATAACAGAAAAATTATAAGACTGTTGTTTTTGAGTTTATTTCCCTAGGCACCTTCAAAGTTCTAATAGTATATTGTTTTTGACTTTTTTGAAAATTTCAAAGTTATAAAAAATTCAAAAAATTTTTTTTTAATTTTCACGTTCAAAAAATTTAAAAAAAATGTTGTTATAAGTTTTATGCATTTGAAAGCTAACAAATCGTGCTGAAAGAATACTTCACCCGACCTTCAGGATAAAGTAATTTTGCGGAAACCTAATTTGTAAGGTAGCTTGTTTTTTTAAAAAGGAACTCGTACATTCGCATCTGTAGCGCGGAACATCCATATATGTATCAGCAAATCGGTTTTTCAGCAAAAAACAGCTCCCTAAAAATTTTAAACCTATTAAAACTTTTCAGCGGCAAATTTCTATGTCCCGGTATTATCAGCGACCTTCGACATATGGTTAACGATAAATCAAAGTCGTGCTGGTGCACGGTCTGTGATCCAAATACACTCGTCAACCGAGTTAAAGGTCGAGCCTACGAGGAGTTGGTGTCAGGAATGGAATAAATAGAACGGAGCACGGTTTAATGCTCATGGCTGCGCTTCTATAGTAATTTTTGATATTGCTTCGCTTTTGTTCAAAATAATCCAAGGCATTAACGAGAGTGAGATTCTTGACTGAAAACAAAATTGACGTTTTATTTTTCAACCTAGGAGCAATTTGAACACAAAGTGGCCTAGAGCTAAAAAAAAAGAAACAACCAACATTCCGCGCATTCAACTTTTTATGAGTGTATATCATTATAAGCACATGTCCATCTGCTCTACAATTGTAATACTATACCACGAGGACCGTTAGAGAGTCAAAAATAGTCCATGGTTGCCTAAATTTTTCATTGGAATTGACATCCAGAATTTTTGTCGTTTTTGAAGCGGAAGAGTGAAAACTTACTAGCGTTAAAATTATTTGAGGACTATCCCCTGTAACATCGCATGTGTGGCGATATTAGTACGAGATGTAGAATACAACTATAGTACAGCACTCGTTGCTCAGATAATACATTAAGTTCGATTTTCTTTAGAAGTTTTCAAAAATTATGTCTCAAATTTTCAACTTTGGCGCACCTACTGACGAACTGGTCAGTCATTAAATATGAAACTTCCCATTTACTCGTCATAGTTGTCTACTAAGCAAGCGGTACGTTTTAGTGTCTTTTGCGTTTATTGTTGTCGGTGATTTTATTTAGAATGAACCTACATTTTTAAATGTTATTTTTTTGTCAAAATTTGTAATTTTGACATCAAGAAAACCTCACGTCTCGGCCCTTCACACGCATACTGACATTTATAAAACAAACCTTAAATACGAGTGAATTCGTACTTAATTTGAAATTTTTTAAAATTTGTCTTACAATGTACTCGTCATCAGGATTTTAAATTACACTCACTCTTGGTAACCCAACTATATTTGTTGTAGTGACTGATGTAAGAATGATGTCTAAATCCAAACAATAAAGAAATTTTTAAAAAATTTTTCATACTTCTCCTCATTTGATGTTGTAGTAGTCCTCTTGGCGTTCGTCAGCACACGCGCAAAACGACTATTTTTAAAGTAATTTTAATGTCAAAAACCATAATAAGTCGCGCGGTAATAATATTCAAATATTTTACCTCCTTAATAGAAGATCTTTTCACTCTACTTGACTCAGTAATAATGCTCTCTCACTACTCCGACGTCTTGCTATTGCTACTGATTATCAAAAGCGCCAATCATGTAAAGACTGCGGATCCTTAATTTTCAACCTCTCGTAGAACTATTCAAAGAAGGAAATGAGATACATTAGAATGTCATGCTGTGTGCCCAAATCCAAAAATAGTGTCATCTGATAGCCTTAGTTATCAAAATATTAGCGGCTGAACGGCCTGTATGAACGGAAAAGTTTAAATTCGACAAGAAAAGATGTTAGTCAAATTCCCTGATACTTGATAATCACTATCTCGACATCGCGCGAAAAATCGGTAGTTGCGAATTTATTATTTGCGATAAAAATTTATGGATTTTATACGACGAGTTTGAAATAAGGGATAAAAGTGGAAATGTAACCGATTTATAGGCCTTACACTCGACACGCAAATTACAAACATAAAGAGCTCAAGTCTATTTTGGTAAATTTTCAAAAAAAATACACTATCTCTCATTATATTTTTAGGATTAATTTATTCGAGCGCAGAGACGCGAACCACATCACGACACACAATAAGGCTTCGCTGCCATCTTCTAATTTTTTGTCCGTGTCGCTGGCAGTTGATTCGCGTTGGCATCTTGAGATTTTCATATTTGAAGATTTAGTTACCAATATTTTAAAATCCAACTCCAAAATTGTGGACTTAAAAATGGCTAGACAAAAATTCTGCTACAAGATGAGCGTAATCATCCATTTTTCGGCGCCGTAATTTCTTCGCTTCGACTCATCAGCTTTAAATTTGATAATTTCATAAAAACAAAAAACTTCGTTTCAATTAAGCACACACACACTCACACCGCCCAATTTCCACCGTGAATAGCTTATTTCGACTACGACTACGTGTCGAATCTGAATTTTTTTTTGCGCTTTATAATGAAGGAAAACTACACCATTGCGATAAAATAAACCCTTTTCACCCCCTCGCGCGCATTTTGCAATAAATTGAAAGACAAAAGAATGAAAAAAATATTTATTGAAGATAATTTTTTAACTGCACCATTTGATTTTTTGCCAATCAAAAATAATTGTAAAATAAGTCTGTTTCTTTGCATGATAAATTTCTCCCTAACCGGCGATTTGTCAATAATGAGGCAGCAATCTTTCTTAGAAAAAATGCCACAACGCACAAACGTAAAGAACAGCAACCACGCCGCGCACGACACGCTTTTTAAAATAAGTGCAAGATTTGTGAATATGCCTCATTGTAAATCACAGTGACGTAAGTTTCAAAATACGGCCTTACTATTTCATTATGAATGATACTCCTTTTCAAATCACAATCTGGTCTTTTAAATTGGCCACAAATATTTATTTGAACAGTCACACAATGAAGCAACACACTACTACTCTCTTAAATTAACTCCAGAACAACATGCTGACACACAAAAATCCAGGGTCGTCACGATTTTCTTCGACTAAAAAAATAGAATTAAAAAATAAGCAGATGCGATACGTAAACCATAAGCAATTTCGTAGATTCAAATGTGAACCTACTACAGCCATAACGACATAATCGGACAAACAGCAAGAGCCAGAGTTGCATTGAGTGAAAAAAAATTTTATAGAACGAACGGCTTCAGATCTACCATATTCCAAATGAATTTTTAACAGCAGCACGCGATTATTAACTGATCCATAAAGTTATCTGCTGTATTCTGCCAGGGATATAATATCGTTGTTGTTTTACAAATTCATGGTTTAAAGACCTAAGTCTCTTAGCATCGAAGATGATACCTGCGAAGGCCAAACTATTTTTTTCATGTTAAAAACGCCCCGTGCAAGTACCTCGAGTAATATGATCTCAGTAATTTTAATTAATTTTTGAAAGTGAACTTGAGACTATTTCCTAAAAATTGATTTTTAAAAAACCAGTTTTTCCCTTTGGGATACTTTTTTGTTACAGCCGCTGACATAATAAGGTGGAATTTATAAATGGGACTCTCAATAAAAAAACCTGTGGTTGCAAATAAAAAAGTGGGATTTACATACTTTTATGTGAGCTAGGTGTCAACAATTGTAATTAGTGACAGTTACCTTCGCCTCCTTATATAAGGATGTCGAGCTTGTCAGTTATTCTCTAATGACTCGTTTAAAATATTCTCCCGATTAAGTAGGGTGAAGAACGTGTTAAAAGATGGGTTAGACATCAGCTTAATGTTTTTGTGCAGTATTAAGTACTCAGCCGACTTGTCGCCAATCGAATCACCTATGAATATAAAAGCCAAAAATGCAATCCATCCTGGCAAACATTATAACAGCTATTGCACTATAGCTCCTCCAGTTCGTTTTCCTCTATAAAAAAAAGTATTTTTTTGATATATAAAAGATGCCCATTATTTTATTTATAATAATGACCCTTTTATATATGAATAAGACCCTTTTCCATATTGAAATTAGTACCTTCTCAGTATTGAAATAGACCCTTTTCATATTTGAAAATAGACCCTTTCATACATGAAATGAGACCGCTTTTCAATTTTTAAAATAAACGCCTGTGTTTTGAATTCAACTAGGCGGGATTTTTCACAATTAAAATAAGACTTCAATTTTGTATTTCATATAAGGTCTTTGAGATATAAATAGAACCTATTCATTATTTTTAATAAGACTCATTTCCATTTCAAATGTGATATTATTTGCTTTTAAGTTGAAAAGACCTCTCCTAATATTTGCAATAAGATCTAACATTTGGAATAATATTACATATTTAAAATTTGATAAAGACCTTTTTTTATTTAATTTCTCTGAAATTTTTCTAAATTTTGTCCCGCTAACTCTTTCGGGCTTAAAATCGTCATATTACGTTTGGAAATCGGTTTAGTACTCGAATGCTTCGACTGGCAGAAACGAACCTAAAAACAAGGTAAAAATTGATACACCTTCCCTAGGGGCTATAAACAGTAGCGTTAGGCACGAAGACAAGTATACATCTCGAGCGCAACAACTTCGAAATCAATATAGGGTGGCTATAGTAACAAGTAGCGAAAAATTCGAGAATTTGATAAAAATTGTAAAATCCAATTAAATTTTTTCTCTGAGTTGATCAGAATCCTTACAAAAAAGTTTGAAACTCATTATATTTAATAACTACCACGATGATATTGCATTATTAATCAACCTTAAAGATTTATTTAAAAATTAACGCAACTCAATTTTTATCACTAGGCCACCCTTAACAGTTAATTTTGAGACTATGTCATCGAAAATAATTATAATCATACAAATGTAAATGGTTAAAATGATCACCAACTGGTGAGCCTCAAACTTTTTCTGAAAATTATTGCATTAAAATAAATTGGAATCTTGAATCACAGGAGAATTTAAATAATCGAAAAAGTCACCATTCGAACTTTCGCTACAGTCGAAATGACCAAATATTTGGGCAACAAATTTTTGAAACTTTTGCTCTTTCTAATATCGCCGACAAAAGCTAAAATGATTGGAGTTTTTCCATAATTAACGATCAATCTTCTCATATGAAAATAAGACCCCCTTCAAATTTAAATACGCTCTATTGTCTAATTGAAAGAAGACCCTATTCCAATTTATAATATAGGAACCTATACACATAAAAAGACATTTGCGAGCAGATTTTTGATTAATCCGACAACTTTTGTAAGAAATTTTACAGATTTACTGTTGGGGGTCAAATTTTTTTTAAAATTTTTCTGCTCAAAATCTTGTTCGTTATTAAAATGCGTAGTCAAAATAACTAAAATAATCTTCCATATTATAGCATCATTTCGTTCATAATTACACTTACCAAATTCTATCTTTCGTATTTTGTGTGAATTTTCATATCAAATTCAACCTGAATAATTAATCATCAGACACATAAATACCCGACTTTGTGTATCCAAAATTCTCATACTGAAGATTTTTTAACTGAAATCTCAAATCTATGTTTGGTGATTAAATATATATAACTATAGTCATATAAATGTTTAGAAAAATAAATACAGTTTCACATGTCTCAAAACAAACAAAATACACAGCGGATATCAAACTGCATTGACTTTCACCGTATATCGGAGGCCATTAGCGCAAAAATGATAATTTTGGGAGTATTAAAATCTTTCTGAGCTCGAAGTACACACAATTTCTAAGCCCTAGTTATTTTTTTGCGGCTGGTATAAGACAGGCCCAAAAACTACTCAAAATAGCTACGAAAAAAAGTTGGCGACATTTTCTAGCTTCCAATTCGTCTGCTCAGACCGTCAGTGTTCGCGACGACAACCTCCTTACACCCTCAGTTATATGCCTACCTGATTTTCATCCTGAACCAACGGGTATAAGGTCACTCTTGTCAATTATATGATCTCTCTTTCCATTTTCTTTCAACCTTTCTCTTCGACTCGTCTCTATATTAAAAATAAAGTGGAGGAGTTTGGAGACAAATTGAGATTTAATTATTTGATCAGCGCGCTGCTTTGACAATTTAACTTTTGAATTTTATATATATTATTGACTTTTAATTTGGACAAGATGAAAACTCAAAAAACTTATTTTTAATAATTGTACAAATAGCCACCTCACATACCTCAAGGTTGGGGGTTAAACCTTTGGAAAAAAATTTAACTTGATTGAGATAAATTTAAAATAAATTATATTAATAAAAACAAAAAAGAAAAGCAAAAAAAAAAAAAGAAAAAAAAAGGATTGGGGGGTTTCAATTGAAACTGATCATAGTTAGATTGAAATATGAATTAAGCTCTGCTGAATGGACAAAGTCAATAAGATCGTCTTGCAAATCTTTACAATTGTTTTAGTTCGCGTCAAAAATGAGTCCGACCAGAATAAAAATTTCGAAAATTATTTTCAAACATTTCGAATTTGAAAAAAACGTCTGCTAGACAGGTTTTAAAATTTTAACTTACTCAGAACAATCTCTGAAATATGAAAATTAGAAATTTTCGGAACACGTTATTTTCGATTTTATTAGATGTCAAAATGTTATTGGACAATTTCGTGCTTTTACACGTTTTCAACCCAAATATCTTTTTTCACTTCAAAAAAGTTTAATTATCGAAATTCTTTTAATTCTGTAGATGTTCGGACAATATTTTCAGCAACCTATTGCTTTCCAATCAGAGGGTTAATCATATTTGACACTGAGAGTTTATCTGAATCTAAAATCGATAAATTTCATTGAAAGGAATTTAAAACAAAAGGCACGGGGAAAGGGGAAAAATTACACATCGTTTTTCCCAGACGTACTTAGAAGAGCTCATAAAAGTACTTGTTTCCTCCGACTATGATAACCGGTAATATAAGGAACTAAAGAAAAAAAAGCGAACTTTTATGAAAGGTTAACAATATACTTTAGAAAAAAGTCTCGGTGGTATTTTGAAGCTCTCTCAGCAATTTTTCATGGCAAAGTTCTAACCTCATCCATTAGTTTATAAGACTTTAAAAATGTTTGGTTCAAAAATGTCCCAAAAGTTTCTCTGCGGAACTTCGTATTGTGGTTGAATAATTCCTTATATACAATAAGCTTTTTTATCAAAGTTAAAAAAATCTCTTTAAAATTTTACCTTTAATTTCATCTATTTACTGTCCAATCTGTATAAACAAATAAATGACCATTGTGTTGCGAAACGACAATAAAAACGTTTAATTCGACTCTGGGAATAAAAGACTGTTCTATTTTACCAAAATATTGTGCTCAATTGTATGTGCAACTCGGTGAGATTTTGGTTAACGATTCAATTTATAATCAAAAAATCAATATTTGATTAAAAAAGGTGACTAACATTGCATAAATCTGTCGCTGAGGCTTATATTCAAGTAAAAAAATTATGAGAAATTTGCGAACTACCTTTGAAATCTGATCAAAGTTAAAAAGAATCCTAGGATCTTAATTATATAGAAGTCTAGAATTAAGCTAAAAGTAAAGTTTGAGTCTAGATTAGATCGTCGTTATTCAAAAAAGTGTTTGCTCAGGTGTCCATCATGAACAGACTTTTAACTCTCAAAACACGAAAAAGGGTTGCTATCGATAATTAAGGTATTTCGAGGTACCTCCATATGTCCTGTAAAAAATATACCAAAGCGTCGACTCAAGACTCTTGAAGATCATATAAAAATAAGTTTTACTCACTACCACATTTCGATTGTTTCATGAATTTATTTGTATGGAAAATAGGAACTGTGATGTTCAAATAAAAATCAGACTTTCCAAACATTTTTTCAAAAATCTGCTGAAAACCGTATGTAAGTGCTATTTTTTACCCAGGTTTTTTTCTATTATTTTAAAATGCAAAAAATCATTTTTGTACCAAAACGTTATACAAAGTATTTCGTAAAATATCTTTTTCTTTTGCAATGTACCATCCCTACACTCCTTGAAATGCGCATAATCCCCTTTGCCCCTTGAAATGCCCTACAATTTTTGATTTTTTTTGCTTCAAGGGTTAGGGACTGTATGCGATTTAAACAAAGAACAATTTCAATCGAAAGAACCCTCTTCGCCTGAAAAAAAGATTCAGAAACAACAGCCTTTAAGGGAGTGGGACGAATATCCTCAAGGTTCCAATAAATAATTTTTTATAATTTATAAATTTTGTAAGTAAACACTATTAACTCTAAATACTGCAAAATAAAGGTTTGATTCAATTTATAACTATTTATTTTAGAGACTCCAAGACAAAAATATAAAAAGGCTTCTATAAGATCGCTTGGCTTTGGTTGTTCTTTTGAAGTACAATGAAATTTTGAATAACAAAGGTAGCTCTACAGATTCCGTAGCATATATTAGATGATCATATAAGGAGTGCAGCCTACTGTAAGGCCTTTTAGTGATGTTGGTAGCCTACATAAAAAAACATTTCCTGGGCACAGTTAAATTAACTTGATGCTCCTGAGTGGTACTTGGGAAACCCGTAAGTACTGTGGTTCTTTCGGAAGCGGAAACTTTAAAAAGAAAAAGGAGATTTTTATTTCATCGGGCCATTAATGGATATTTTTTGTTATTTAAAACTATAATTAAAAAATCTTCTTAAGCCGACATAATTAGTCGAAATGTCAAACATGATGTAATACGGGGGTGGTGAAGTGTTGGTTACACCATAGAAAAATTTGAGAATGTCCCGTGGAGTCGAACCAGGTAACTGGGTACGATCGTCGAGATCGCGCTAACTCATACGCCAACTCTCATTATAACGACTAAATATTGGATTATGACTGAAACCTTTCAGCCCAAAAGCAAATTAGATATTTTTGAATCGGCCTCCTGAACTAGAAAAGTGGCCAAAATCAATTCTTAAAAAATTAAATGTTTGGCTACGTCTAATTAACCGATTTTTTCATGATTTTTTTTTCAATAATCTTTCATTTCATATCTAAAGACCTCTCAAGGGCGAATTTGAAATTTCAGCTAAAACTCGAAATATGATTTTTGTCTTTTCGAAATAAAGTCCGAAAAAAAGTGCCTTCAAATTAAAAATATCGCCTGACGAGCCAACTTTCTGTCTGTTGGTTTCACTATGGCTTTCTTTTGAGCCTAATTCGAAAAAATTACAGCACTTTTTTTTTGGAAAATTGACATAAACATCATAATTCGAAAGTTTAGCTGGAAATTCAAAATTCTGCCCTGAGAATCTTAGATAAGAAATAAAGAATATTGAAAAAAAATCATGAAAATCGGTTAATAGACAAGCCAAACAAAAACTTTTTAAGAAAATTGATTTGGCACTTTTCCTAGTGCTGTAGAGCTCATTTGTGCGATCTGAAATTTTTTTTGGTTCTTACGAAATGACCCACTGAACTCTCTTTCTCGAAATCAATCGCAAAATGAACCTTTTCCCATTCTCACTTGTTCAGGAGAGCCGATTCAAAAATATCTAATTGCTTTCCCACCCTTTACGGCCTAAATGCATTTGACAGAATAACGGATTGGCTCAGATAAAAAACTTTTTACTGGGTTATTATATCTCTTCTCAATATACCATCAAAGTTATGTTTCATATAATCCAAGGCCCATTTGTACTACAGAATTTGACGAATATGCTTTATAAGAAAATTTTGAGTTCGAATAAACTTTCGACATCGACAAATAATAGACTTTTTGAAAAAAGTTCTGAATCATATAAAAATGCCTATTTTTTGTTCAAATTTTTTTGCAATAATTTTTAAAAATCAACGAAAAACACAAAAATTCAGAACAATTGTCCAGATTCCTCACAAATCTCAAACTTTCCGAAATTAAGCTGTAGATCTTGTTTCTTTGAAAAAAGCCTGAGGGATCACTTTTGTTTACCGCGGTTAACCAGTGGTTGTGGTGTTACTGCATTGTCTAATGGAATCGCGACGGTCAAAGATAGCTTCCTAAGGTATGTTTTCAAAAGTTCAGTCGCATTTGTCGAACCGTACAAAGCCTCTGAATCCCAAAAATTACTAACACCACCGGGGTTAAGGGGTATACTTTGTCTGATTAAATTAAAGCCTTAGAGTATTTAAAATGCTCCAAATGATCCGGGTGATAATCTAGTGTGCTAAGACCAATCATCAATAAAAACATTTTCTAATATTTCGCATTTCCGATTTTCTAAAGTATTTAAAAGATGAACTTCAAAAATGAAGTTTGCCTCGAATTTTACCCAACTTCAAATATCGCTTGACGTAAGCCAACTTTCTTCATCCGTGTTAACTGGCTCTTTGAGCTACTCGAAAACATCGAAGCATATTTTTTTTTCGGGGAAATTTTTTTGAAATGACTCAAAAAACTCATATTCGAGTTTAGCCTGGAAATTGCAAAAAAGCCCGTAGAGTCCTTACAATTGTTCTAGGAAACTTGATAACAATTTGAGCCATTTTGGCCAAATATATCCTATGGAGATCGATTTTGAATCCGAAAATTGTGAAAAATCGCTCGGTTATTGTGCGTTCTGAAATGTTCCGCGTCGCCGGATCAAAAACCCGTGAGAAAAGATTGACATACTCACCGTACGTGATCTGTGAAAAGTTTGGAGCTCTCATTCTAATACACTGTCTGGAGGAGATAAATTTGCCGTGTTTGGAAACATATCACCTTTGTTAGATACTGTACCTATTGGTGTAATTGGTCAAAAATAATTTGTGATGTACTTTTCGCAAAGAGTAAGGATAGGATCTACAAATCATTTCGGTTTTCTCATGACACGTCGTTTTCAGAAATATATCACGGAATATGTGAAATAGCGCAGAATACCCCTAAGGAGAAAATACCGGAATTTGTGATACTTGAATCGCGTATTTACCGACGAATTTTTTCCTGGTAAATCCGAATTATCAAGGGGTATATTCTTCTGATAAAATAAAAGCCTAAGGCATAAAAATGCTCCAAATTGAATACGGGGTGATAATAAGTGTATACTAGAACCAATAATAAAAAAAATCGAATTTTCGCATTTTCTAAATATTTTTGAAAGATGAAGTTAAAAAAAAACGTTGCTCGAATTAACCCCTGAAAACTCAAAATATCGACTGACGTAAAGCAAACTTTCTCATCAGTGTGTCACTGGCTTCTTTTGAGCCTACTTCGAAAAAATCGAAGCACTTTTTTGGAAAAGTGACAAAAAAATCAATATTTCGAGTTTTAGTCTCGAAATTTGCAGAAAAGCTCTCCTTATCTCTTCATATTCTTTGGAGGAAACCTGTAAAAAATTTGAGCCATTTTTCAATATATCCTCGAGGAATAGATTTGACGTCATATATTGTTAACAACGTCGTTAAACGGGCTTCTAGAATGTTTAGTCACCGGATCAAAAAAGCTCTCCTCAAAGTCTTGACATACTACCGTTACGTACTGTGAAAATTTTAATGCTCATTTGAATATACGTCTGGGAGGAGAATAGATTTGCAGTTTGGAAATTCACGCTTGTCACGATACCTGACTATGGTGTAATTGCCAAAAATAATTGTGATGTACTTTCGCAGATTAGGATAGATTCTACAATCGCATTCCGTTTTTCCATAAGCTTTGTTTTCAGAATATACACGTGATATGTTTCAAATCAGCCAGATATACCCTGACCCCACCCTGCACGAGATGTACCCCCCACCTGCACAGAGTGGTTTCAGAACACACACATAGTAGATGTCGATCATGTAATATCGAACTACAGTCCTCCCCCCTGAAAATGCAAATAATCCTCAACCCTCGAAATGCCTGTTTTCTGAAAAAGACCTTTCACCTTCAAAAATGCCTAATTTATTTTTGCACAGTACCAATCTACTTTAACGTACAAAAATTTCTTGATCTCTCTACGATCATCACATGGCATAGATACAGTCCGATCGTTTTTGCGCGCAAACACGGGTTATTTGTTTAATTGTCAGAATAGACCAACAAATACTGCACTATATAAGGTCTGCTTGTATAAAAAGTATAACCAAAATGACGGAACTCATCTAAGAAATACTCAACGTAAATAGTTTGACATAGCGAAAAAAAAAAAAAGAAATATATGAATTTTATGTAAGGGTACAAAACGCAGGCCAAACGCAGGCCGAAAAAAATAGGGCCGCCACTGGGCCATGGGGGGTAAATCGACTCAGGATCCCGAAAATCCCCCTAAAAAGTTAAGCTCTAAATGACACACGAAAGCCGCTAGAGAGAAAAACGGCGCATGTCAGCCTCAAAAAAGGCGTCGGGCAAATCAGTAATCGAAAATCCGAAAAGACCGTAAAAAACTTGGAAAAAGATGCACAAGACCGCTAGAGAGCAAAACTAGAGAAGCAAATATAGTTTCAAATGATCAGAAACAAAAGTCAGAAATTATTATGAAATTGGAATGGAAAAGAGAATTTTCGTTTTCGTCGATTTTCTAACATCAAAACACTAAACGAATTATCTTTGTTCCAAAATTCCTGAACCAAAAAAAATTCATCAAAAGATATAAAATATTATTTTTTCCTGTGCACCAAATGAATCGTAATATATATCAGATAAAAGTCTTCCTGTAAGGCAAAGTTTTCAAACCAAAAATTATTTAACGTAGCTTTTTTCAATGAACCCCAAACCCTGTGTGAGCAGATTACTCGAGATTATAAAGAGAGATAATCGAGAAAAAGTTTTGTATCATTTGGTCACTGGTAAAAGACTTTTTTGAAATTACCGTTTTCTGAGATATAACTTGGAATTTTCGAATAAATATTTTTTTTCATAAATTATAACGATTTAAAATTTTTTATTTCGACATTGTTTTCAATAGTAATGCCTCCCGGCGGGCCCTGCCAATGGGCGTTGTATTGATAGTGTGTACACAGGGCCGTTTGACAACAACTTTTGATGTAAAAAAACAAGGAATGATGCAAGAAAATATGATTCTCATGGAAATCCGTCCAATGCAATTCATAAATTCAAAATAATTCTGTTAAATCAATAAATTTAGATTTTATAATCTTTTAAATCAACTTAAGAAAGCATGCTCCCGCGATGAAATTGTTAGAAAGATAATTGGTACACACGGCGCAGCAAAAAATTTACTTGATAATCAACAAAAACAGGTTATTTCGAAAATATTTCTATTATAAATATATCGATAAAATTTTGTATTTCGAACACAAATTATAGTTTGCCTCCGGCGGGCCTGCCGGGGCTGCAAAATATATTAATTACACTCTAGGCTACAGCTTACCTAAAAAAAATATAAACCGTAAAATTTTTAGCTGGTTTTATAAAAATAATATTAAAGTGAACACTCATGGCATGCAAAAACTTTTCTCGGAAAAGTCTATGTATGTTAAAAAAATAAGGTTCGTTTGTTCCTGCGGAACACAACCCATTTTTAACCCAACCCTAGCCTTCCAAGACAGCTTCGTCGTTTTATAACCCGTTACACTGGACACCGAGTTACCTAACCTAATTCTAATATCACGATTAGGATTAATTAGTGTAACAATCAAATTTTAAGTGTACACTCGGGGCATGGCAAAACTTTTGTCAAAAAAAAACTAGGGTTGGTGCAAGAAGACCTAGGTTCCTACGAACCCTAACGCTCTCACCCAACCCATTTTTTTCCCGACAAAAAGTTTTGCACGGTTTATCCTGTGTATACTGGGCACGAGTTTCTAAATCATTTTTTTAAATTTGACTTGTTTTAAGATTATTTGTTAAAAAGTTTCCGCATCTATAACTTAATAATAAAGCAGATGAAAAATCTCTCAAAACACTAATAAATGCCGAAGAGTTTGATATTCTTGAGCTTATTCTAACGACCTTGAAAGACATAAGAATAGAAATTAATTATAACTATTTTGTGAGGAT
Organism: Oikopleura vanhoeffeni; assembly: GCA_004367855.1. Lineage (NCBI taxonomy): Eukaryota > Metazoa > Chordata > Appendicularia > Copelata > Oikopleuridae > Oikopleura > Oikopleura vanhoeffeni. Next base: position 212,333 of record SCLH01000895.1, read on the forward strand.
TTTCACGTTCGAACAAATTGTGTACATTTGCTAAGTTTGAATCAATTCGATCAAAACAGGTTTCATATTGTCCTCATTTGCTCTCTAGCGGGCTCTGTAGTCACTTTGAAACATTTAAGTGTCATTTTCGACTGCCTAAAACCAATTTACTCAATAGGCTAACGAAAACGAGACGTGCACCACCACCCAACCCTGCCCCCTACCCCACCCTTGCACACATCACTGACACACACGCGAGCCTCGTGGCACCTTTAACCCCCACATTAAGGTCCTCTCTCGCCATCCCCGCACACACAACTAACTATAGGCCCCAACACCAAAATCTAATCAAATGCTCGCATTCTGCCTCTAGCGCCTCTGTGTCACATTGGCACATTTAATTGCATTTGGATATCCCGTGATACAATACACCAAATTTAGTCGCAGCATATGCTTCGCATATGCTTTGAATTGGCCTGCGTTTCTGTACTCTTACGTTTTTCTAGACAAGCGGTCGAAAAAAAACGGCAGTCCTTATTTGGCTCTTATTTTCTAAAAATTCGGTCCAAATACAGAGAACAAGTAGCTAGAATTATGAACGGCAGAAACCTTCAAAGAGCTTAAACGGCGAAATAAGATAAGTCATTATCACTAGCACTTTGAGCAAAGTTTATATGCGACAAATTTTTTCAAAAACACCAAATAGCATCTAATTTAAATTCAAAATCTCGCATTCAATTGGCCTTATTTAATAAGTTGACCTTTATTTAACTTTTGAACCATAATTATTAGCACCGACTTCCACTGTATTTGTAATATTATGAATAAGACCGCTTAATGTTTCTAAACATCATCGAATTATTAATTTAAATCTTCTAGAAAATTTAATTTTAAGTCTTTGAAACACCATCGTCAACCACAATCGTATTTTGGTAAATGTTCAAAGAATCGAAAAATCATAAAAACAAAAAAAACAATTTTCCATAGAAAAAGGCAAGCCCCTGAAAAGCGCATAACCCCTTTGCCCATGAATCCTACTTTGTTTGGTTTTTTTTTTGCTTTGAGGGGGTAAGGGACTGTAAAGAAATAAGGTAGGTTTGGTTCCCAAATTTCTTGAGGTTAATAAAATGGAAAAATGAAAAAAAAAATTCGAAAAAAAATTGGTCGTCACGGCGTCCCCACAAAAATAAAGGCGATTTCTCGAAATAACGAAATAGCTTTTCATTTCCAGGTGGCTGCCGGTGTCAAAATTAATAATGCAAAGTTCCCCAAAAGCACTCTAGTAGTATATTTGGTAAATCATTACTGTTCCGGTCTTTTAAGCGTTAAACAAAAAATTGCATCCAAATAATGCATCCGGCTGATGAAAATTTCTAGAACTACAATCTTTAATGAAAAAAGGGGATATCGGGTCTTCCACATCTTCCGCCAGCCAACGAAATGACACCCAAAATATTTTTGGTCTCTGTATTCTGAAACACGCTCGTGCAGGGGGGTTAACTGTATTGAGTGTAACAAAATATATGGTTACCCAGATTCGAACAAGCTAAGGGCAAAGAAATAACTTTGCAGGAGCCTCCCACGACCGCAAGAACACAAGGCCGTCAATGAAACTATTTAAACTTTTATAACCTTTATAATAAGCTTAAAATTTTAAATCTTTCGAAAAGATCCGGTTTTGTTTCGCTTAGATTTGGTCAAAAAAAACTATAAAGGTTGCACGTTAACCGCTTAGCTGTGTCCGCTTAGACAAGAACCACAGGACTACATCACAAAAAAAATTGATATTCCGCGGCAAACCGCACTGAANTGTCCGGACAGGTATTATCTTCTCATCCTATTAAAAAACTGCGTTAAGTAAATTAGTATGACTTTAAACGGATAGGGTAACAGTTTCTACCTGTCCGTTTTAAGTCATACTGCTGTACTTATTCAATGAAAATAACTGAAAAGGCTGAATCTCATGAACTCACAGAATACCAAGAATTATACCCAATGGCTATTATGTCCGAATTAGCTTGCCTGAGTCCGTTTTCTAACATGAACGCTGGTGCCCGAGTTATTTTACAGTGCCAGATGGCCAAACAAACGATGGGATTCTGCAGTTATACTCTCAAATATAGAAGTGATAATAAAATGTATCAATTATTAACTCCACAAGAACCAGTAGTTAGGTCAAATTTACACGATTCCTGGGCCATGGACTCGTATCCAATCGGTAAATTCAAAATTTCGCTCGAAAATTTCAATAAAGATCTGTTTTTTAGGACCCTCAAATTATTTATAATCTTTAAAGATAGTTCGAAAGTGATAATTTTTAAATTTTGGACCATAATATAACTTTCCAAACTACATTCCGCTGAAGATCTGTCTTTTCGATTTCCGTTTTTACCGCTAATTTTTGACGTTTCCTTTTGTTTGTTTTAGAACCCGATTCTGGTAAATTACGAGTAAAAACAGAAATCGAAAGAATTTAGAAATTTGAGGGTTCTAAAAAACAGAAATATTTTCAATAGACCAAAATTTTTGACATTTTGATCTTGAATCTCAAGATAAATTAGACCCATGTTTGAGCTTTTTTTTGATTCGATGGTAATGTTTTATATGATTAAGTTATAGATTATAATCCGTTTGGAAATTGGTTAGTGTTCCTGTTGATACAAACATGGTCAGGACGGTGAAGCGTTGTGATAGTGCGTAGTCTGGTTGGGGCCTGCGTTTCCGCGAATGTTAGGGTTATCTGGTAGGGCGTATGACAAAACACTCTTTCCTGAGTATAAAATTTGGTGACTTTAGCTTGAGGTGTAAAAAACACGATTATGGCAACCTCCTTAAAATGATCACAGCTCAGGAAAAACACTTTGTGTCAAAACATTTTTCAATATCTACACTGGAGTTTCCTGCAAAAAGTCGGAAAATCTCGATCTGCCCTCTATTATCATAAGGTCAACTACCGACTGTAACATCCGACTCGTGCAAATGGCTATAATTTGAATAATATGGTCTTCTCGTATGTATCTTGGTCTTGGGTATCTGCCGATTTTTAAGCGGAAGTGACGAACGGCAATTTCTGTTCTCTTTCAGGGGGTCGGTGGCATTTTGAACAGATTTGCAACTTTTTCAATTTTTTTTTCCTGATGGGAAACATTTTGTCGTCTCTCAAAAATTTTCGCATAAAAACTTTTCCGAACCAAGTTGCAAAAGCTTGTGTTTACTTCGTATAATCTGATTTTTTAGATCATTATTTTTTACTTATAAATCGCCTTTTGTAAAGTAGGCACTTCAAAAAACGCGCGTTTGCTATCAAAGTGTCTGAATAACGGTAAAAAATCTTTTTTATTAAATAGTAAAAGCCGTAAAACGGGCCCTCGATCACCAATTTAACATTTTAATTGAATTCGTTTTTATACGATTCTCTACGTCAAATCGAAAATTTAAAATTTTGAAAAAAGACGAAACAAAACGGACATTTCTTTTATATTAAATTAGTCTCAGATATTATTTTTTAAATTTTTCCTCCATTTGGTTTTCAAATTGAAATACCGGCTGAATTATAGTTTTAAATAGAACAAATCTTATGGTTGCTGTCATTTCGTATACGACTGGTTATTGATTGGAAGATATTCAATCTTGTATAAAAATAAAATGTCTGAGAAAGAGGTTGTAATGTAGAACTATTTATAAAACAGAAAATAGATAGATTTAGAAGACGAAGCAAGAAGTTTAGGATATAAGGGCGAGGCTATGATTTAGGTAAGATTGTTTCAAGAAATTTACCAAACTTATGTTTTATTCGTTCGAAACTCAACATTCTGATTTTTTTAGATGTTTAAATGAAAATTCATATTTTTGAACCCTTTTTCGAAAACTATTTTTTTTAAGTATGATTAATATTATTCAAGCTTACAACAGGTCCATTGTTATTTGGATGAGTACATTCTGGGCTTTGTTGGGTTCGGGTATACTTCGTTCTAGTCAAAACCCACGAAATCTCGAAATTTGAAATGAAAAAAAATTACCGTTCTCCAAGAAAAATTTTGAAAGACTAAAAAGTATTCCGTACATTTTCTGCTACTGCCACAGGGTGTCCAGATTTTCTTTTCTGAGAAGGTCATTTTTTTGTCTCCAGGTCACCTATATATACTGCCCAAAAATCATCCGATTTCGGCATTGTAAACATTTCAATTTCAGAATTTTTAAAAATTATATTTCAAATCTTTTCTTTTAAAAATTCGAAATATTTTGTTCAAAACTATATCAGGAATTCGCTCCAGACTCTTATTAAATTGCTAGCGCTGCAAAGATGTAAACGACGATCCAAGAAATTACAAGAAATACTACAATAGTTCGTCCTCGAAAGCTTAGAATTTGGACGGTTTTAACCATGTAATTGGCTCCAGTTTCACTACCAAGATCATATTTATTTGCTATTTACATCAAAATGAAGAAAAGTATAAAAATCGGCGGATAGCAAGACATGCAGAAGATGCCAATTGTTGAATCTGTCAGATATTTGAAACTACACCACACTTGAACACCCGCCTTACAATTAGAATTTCGCGGTCGTTAATATTGAGACAAGGTAACATAAATTGGATTTAGTTTAGGTCGCTTTTTTAGGTGGCTTCCATCCATGAATTTCGACTGGGAGAACTAGACAAGAATAGCCGACAAATAGTTCTTGCACGTGAAACCTTGAAAAAAATATGCGGTAGAAAATTTTTTGGGCTTCCTAGGTTGATCACGTGACCGGAAATCAGTCATTCGAAATTGCTCAAAATGACCGAACTAAAAAACGTTTTTTGCGCGAATACCGGTGAACCGGGTAATCATCGAGAAAAAGAAAAAAATCTGCGTTCCAAATTCGGGTTAAGATAAGATGCAAAAACCCGTTTCGTCGGCTTATCTAGTCTATCTCAGAACAGAATACCCTAGGTGAGCGAACCTTAAAAAAAGCCGACTTGACTAAAAATATTGTTTTTGAAGAGTAAAGACTCAAAATATGTCTAAATAAACTTAGGTCCCGTTTTTAGATAGCAGGCATACATGGCGTTTGAGATAAGTCAAGATCGGCACACTACGATCTTCTTATATTTTTGGTCATAAAATAAACTTATTTACTGTGCCGTGATGGTAAGCAGAGCCGCTTCAAAATCTACCTGATGTCCAAGTTTTGAATGTAAGCGTTCATTGTCAAATAAGAAATCAATTAAAAGACCCCCTGTTGAGTCGAATTTTATTTTGACATATTTTTGTATTCCTGTATTTTTAGACCCCTTCCCTAATAGTGTTCATGAAAAATTGTTCAGAGCGGGGGTTTTCGAGAAATGCATAATTCCGGTGAAAACCGGGTAAAAAATACCGGAAGTCGGCTCTGCTCACCAAACGCGCATCTCAAAAGTGTATTGTATTACCCGCCAAACATCAGAAAAGTCGTAGATGTGCCCGATCTTGACTATCCAAACTCCGTTGCCGCTGTAACTCTAAAAAATGGACCGAGTAGTAAAATACAATGATTATTTCGCATGATATATTTTCCAACAAGAAATTTCACCCTCGCAAATATTATTTTCAAGATGGCTCTCTCGGCAATGGTCAAAAGGTGTATTTGTTCTCGTCTTTGGCACACTACTGTCCTCCGCCTTGGACAGAATCATGGTCAAGATGCTGATGATCAATTAACCGCGACGTTTTCCCCTCCGAATGATCGGTCTGGTAACTGAGATCGATTTTTAGCACGGAGAAAGGCTGCAATGGTTAATGGAGAGTTTTCATGGATCGCACTCCTTTTTCTTTTGCGGAAAGTTATCCAGCGCGGAGAACATTTTGGAGATAGTCTTACAAAAGGCTGGGTCTAGATTATATGGGATGGAAAGGATGTATTCGGCTGGACATCTGGTGAATGCCAATCTAGAAGGTCCATCGTACATAAATGCGAGGTAACTTTTTCCATGGATCAAGTTGTAACCTAAAATTGTATGAAAATACCGATAAATAATTTTCTTCCATGCATTCTGACTCGTATTATCAAGACTGTCTGATCTATTGTGGCTACTAAGTAAATTATAAATGTTTTCTATTCTCGAAATTAACGAATAATGCTTCCGTAAATTACCGCTGCGTAAAGACGAGGAAATGAAAAACCGAGTTTTACTCGAAAGATAATACTCATGTGGCTTATTTCAAACTTGTTTTCGAAGATTCTGCCTATTTAGATAGGCCAAGTCGAGATAATAGGCGGCCATAAATGGTTTATCACCAATTAATTTACAAATGATAATCGTAACTCTACTTAAACTAGGACAAATGTGTTTTTCAGGTTTTTCTTTCGAAATTTCAAAATAACAGAAAAATATAAAAGACTGTTGTTTTGAGTTTTTTCCCTAGGCAACTTCAAAGTTGAATAGATCCACTTCGTTTTTGACTTTTTCTTGAAAATTTACAAGTTAAAAAAATTTCAAAAATTTGTTTTTTAAGTTTTCAGTTCAAAAATTTAAAGAAAAAATTGTTTTATAAGTTTTATGGCAGTTGAAACTAAAAATCGTGCTGAAAGATACTTCACCCGACTTCAGCGATAAAGTAATTTGCGGCAAACCTAACTTTTGTAAGGTAGCTTTTTTTTTAAAAGGAACCGGACATTCGCATCTCGTAGCGCGGAACACCATATATGCCCTATCAGCCAAATCGGTTTTTCAGCACAAAAAAGCTCCCAAAATTTTAAACCTATTAAATTATTCTCAGCGGAAATTTTCTATGTCCCGGTATTTATCCAGCGACTATCGACATATGGTTAGCATTAATTCAAGTCGTGCTGGTCGCAGGTCGTGTGTCCAAATACACTCGTCAACCAGTTAAAGGTCAGCCGACGAGGAAGGTGGTTCAGGATGCGGAATAAATAGGAACGAGCACGGTTAATTCTCATGGCGGCGCTTATATAGTAATTTTGATATGCTTCGACTTTTTTCAAAATAATCCAAGGCATTAACGGAGAGTGAGATTTTTTGACTGAAAACAAAATTGACGTTTTATTTAACCTAGGAGCATTTGAACACAAAGTGGCCTAGAGCTAAAAAAAAAGAAACAACCGAACATTTCCGCGCATTCAACTTTTTATAGTGTAATCATTATAAGCAACCATGATCCATTGCTTACGAGATGTAATACTACTACCACGCAGGACCGTTAGAGAGCAAAAATAGTCCATGGTTGCTAATTTTCATTGGAACTTGACATGTTCAGAATTTTTTTGTTTTCGTTTCTTTTGAAGCGGAAGAGTGACAATACTTAGACTAGTCGTCTAAAATTATCTTCGAGGATATCCCTCTGTAACATACGCATGTGTGGCGATAATTGTACGCTAGATGATAGAATACACTATAGAAGCACTTCGTTGCGCTCAGATAAAAATTAACGTTGATTTTCTGTTAAAAGTTTATCAAAAATATGTCTCAAATTCAACTTTGGCGCGACCTACTGAGCGAACTGGTCAGATCGATTTAAATATGAAATCTTACCGCAGTTGCATAAGAAGCGTACGTTTATGTCTTGGTATGTCGATATTAGAATGCTAATTTTTAAATTATTTTTTTGTCATAAATTGTATAAATTTTAAGACATCAAGAAATATCTACGTCTCGGCCTTACACGCAATATGACATTCTATAAACACAACTAAATACGAGTGAATGTCGTACTTTAATTTGACAATATTTTAAATTTGTCTTACGAATTTACTCGTCATCAGAGGTTTTAAATTAGCATATTTTGGTAACCCAAACTATATTTGTTGTAGTGTACTGATGTAAGAATGGGAGCTAAATCCTAAATGTAATTAAAAAAATTGTTAAAAATTATTTCATACTTCTCCTCCATTCTGATGTATGTTGAGTCCTCTTGTCGTTCGTCTAGACACGCGCAAAACGACTATTTTTAAAGATATTATTTTATGTTCAAAAACTCATAAAATGTCTGCGCCGGTAATAATATTCAAATATTTTACTCTATGAAGATTTTTCATCTTAATTGTCAACTAGTAATAATGTCTTCTTACTACTCGCGACGTCTTTGCTATTGCCTGATTACAAAAGCGCCACATATGTACAAGACTGCGGATCCTTAATATTTCAACCTCTCGTAAACTATTCAAAGAAGGAATGAGATAACATTAAAGAATGTCATGCTTGTGGCCGCAAATTCCAACATAGTCGTCATCTGATATGGCCTTATGTTATCAAAACCTATTAGCAGCTGTAACGGCCTGTATGAAACGAAGAAAAGTGATTAAATTCGACACAGAAAAGATTTAGTGCAAGATTCCTGAAACTTGATTAATCACTATTCATCGACATGCTGCCGAAAATCGGGTGTTGCGAAATTTTTCATTTGCGAAAAAATTTATTGGATTTATACGACGATTTGGAAATAAGGGATACAAAGTGGAAATGTAACACGCATTTTATAGGCCTTACGCTTGCACGCAAATTTAAAAACTAAAGAGCCTCAAGTCTAATTTTTGGTAATTTTCAAAAAAAATAATATTTATTAATTTAGAATTATATCTATCGGCGCAAGGAACGCGAACCAATACTTGACACACAATAAAGGCTTCGCTGCGCATCTTCTAATTTTTTTGCCCGTGTCCTGGCAGTATGATTCGGCGTTTTGGCCTTGAATTTTCATATTTTGAAGGGATTTAGTTACCAATATTTTAAAAATCCAACCTCCAAACATTGTGGACTTAAACAATGGCTAGACAAAAATTCTGCTACAAGATGAGCGTAATCATCCATTTTTCATTTGGCGCCGTATTCTTGCTTGATCATTCAGCTTTAAATTTGATAATTTCAATAAAAACAAAAAATTCGTTTCAATTAAGCGTAACAACATACCCGTCCCAATTTTCACCGTTGAAAGCTTATTCGACTACGACTACGGTCGAATCTGAAATTTTTTTTTGCGCTTTAAATGAGGAAAACTACACCATTGCGAAAAATAAACCTTTTCACTCCCTGCGACTGATTTGCGAAATAAATTGAAAGAACAAAAGAATGAAATAAAATAATTTATGAAGATAATGCTTTTTATGCACCATTGATTATTTGCCAATCAAAAATAATGGTAAAATAACGTCTGTTTCTTTCTGCATGATAAATTTCTCCCTAACCGGCCGCGATTTGTCAAGTAATGAGGCAGCAAGTCTTTTCTTAGAAAAATGCCAACGGCAAACGTATAATGAAGACAGAAGCACACGCGCGAGGAAGTTTTTAAAATAATGTGCAAGTTTGTGAATATGTCTCATGTAGAAGCACACGTGACGTAAGTTTCAAAATACGGCCTTACTATTTCATTATTTGAAATGATACCCCTTTTCAAATCACAATCTTGAGTTTTTTAAATGGCCAAAATATTTATTTGAACAGTCCACAAATGAAGCCAACACAGCTATAACTTCTTAAATTAATCCAGAACAACAATAGCTGACAACAAAAATCCAGGGTCGTACGATTTGTTCTTTCGACTAAAAAAATAGAATATAAAATAAGCAGATGTCGATACGGTAAACATAAGCAATTTCGTAGATTCAAATGATGAACTACTACAGTGCATAACGACATAATCGGACAACAGCAAAGCCAAGAGTTGCATTTGAGTGAAAAAAAATGTTTATAGACAGCGAACGGCTTCAGTCTCACATATTCCAAACTGAATTTTTAACGCAGACGCGATTATTAACTGTCCATTAAAGTTACTCTGCTGTATTCTGACCAGGTGATCATAATATCGTTGTTGGTTTTAATAACAAAATTATCATGTCTTAAAGACCTAAGGTCTCTTAGCATCGAAGATGATACCCTGCGAAGCGCCAACTATTCTTTTTTCAATGTTAAAAACGCCCCGTGCAAGTACTCTTCGAGTAATATGTCTCAGTTAATTTTAATTAATTTTTGAAGTGAACTTGAGACTATTTCTAAAATTGATTTCTTAAAAACCAGTTTTTCCCTTTGGGATATTTTTGATTACAGCCTGCTGACATAATAAGGTGTCGAATTATAAATGGGACTCTCATAAAAAAACCTGTGGTTGTCAATAAAAAGTGGGCACTTACAATACTTTTATGTGAGCTGGTGTCAACAAAAGTGAATTAGTACGAGTTACCTTCCCTCCTTATATAAGGATGTACGACTTTCAGTTATTCCTCTAAGACGTTTAAAATTTCCCGATTAAGTAGGCGTCATGAGAGAACGTGTTAAAAAATGGGTTAGAACATAGTCTTAAGTAGTTTTGTGGCCAGTATTTAAGTATCTCAAGCCGACTATGTCGCCAATCGAATCAACACATGAATAATAAACAGCCCAAATGCAATCCACCTGGCAAACATCTTAACACGCTAATTGACAGCATAGCTCTCGCAGTTCGTTTCTCTATAAAACAAAATATTTTTTTGAATAGTAGAAAGATGCCCATTATTTTATTTATTTAAATAATGACCCTTTTATATATGAATATGAGACCCTTTTCCATATTGAAATTAGTACCTTCTCAGAATTGAAATAAGAAACCCCCTTTTTCATATTTGAAAATAGACCCTTTCATACATGAAATGAGACCCTCTTCAATTTTTAAAATAAACCCTGTGTTTTGAAAATTCAACTATGCCGGGATTTTCAAGCAATTAAAATCAAGACTTCAATTTGTATTTCATATAAGAGCTCTGTTAGATATAAAATAAACCTATTCATTATTTTTAATAAGACTCAATTTTCACATTTCAAAATTGGATATTATTTGTTTATAAGTTGATCAAAGACCTCTCCTTAATATTTGCAATAGATCTTAACATTTGGAATAATATTACATATTTAAAATTGATAAAGACCTATATTTCTTATTTAATTTTCTCTGAAATTTTTCTAAATTTTTTGTCCCCGCTAACCTCTTTCGGGCTTAAAATCGTCATATTATCGTTTGAAAATCGCGTTAGTAAGCTCGATGCTTCGACTCGGCAGAAACTGAACCTAAAAACAAGGTAAAAATTGATACACCTTCCCTAGGGGCTATAAACAGTAGCGTTAGGCACGAAGACAAGTATACATCTCGAGCGCAACAACTTCGAAATCAATATAGGGTGGCTATAGTAACAAGTAGCGAAAAATTCGAGAATTTGATAAAAATTGTAAAATCCAATTAAATTTTTTCTCTGAGTTGATCAGAATCCTTACAAAAAAGTTTGAAACTCATTATATTTAATAACTACCACGATGATATTGCATTATTAATCAACCTTAAAGATTTATTTAAAAATTAACGCAACTCAATTTTTATCACTAGGCCACCCTTAACAGTTAATTTTGAGACTATGTCATCGAAAATAATTATAATCATACAAATGTAAATGGTTAAAATGATCACCAACTGGTGAGCCTCAAACTTTTTCTGAAAATTATTGCATTAAAATAAATTGGAATCTTGAATCACAGGAGAATTTAAATAATCGAAAAAGTCACCATTCGAACTTTCGCTACAGTCGAAATGACCAAATATTTGGGCAACAAATTTTTGAAACTTTTGCTCTTTCTAATATCGCCGACAAAAGCTAAAATGATTGGAGTTTTTCCATAATTAACGATCAATCTTCTCATATGAAAATAAGACCCCCTTCAAATTTAAATACGCTCTATTGTCTAATTGAAAGAAGACCCTATTCCAATTTATAATATAGGAACCTATACACATAAAAAGACATTTGCGAGCAGATTTTTGATTAATCCGACAACTTTTGTAAGAAATTTTACAGATTTACTGTTGGGGGTCAAATTTTTTTTAAAATTTTTCTGCTCAAAATCTTGTTCGTTATTAAAATGCGTAGTCAAAATAACTAAAATAATCTTCCATATTATAGCATCATTTCGTTCATAATTACACTTACCAAATTCTATCTTTCGTATTTTGTGTGAATTTTCATATCAAATTCAACCTGAATAATTAATCATCAGACACATAAATACCCGACTTTGTGTATCCAAAATTCTCATACTGAAGATTTTTTAACTGAAATCTCAAATCTATGTTTGGTGATTAAATATATATAACTATAGTCATATAAATGTTTAGAAAAATAAATACAGTTTCACATGTCTCAAAACAAACAAAATACACAGCGGATATCAAACTGCATTGACTTTCACCGTATATCGGAGGCCATTAGCGCAAAAATGATAATTTTGGGAGTATTAAAATCTTTCTGAGCTCGAAGTACACACAATTTCTAAGCCCTAGTTATTTTTTTGCGGCTGGTATAAGACAGGCCCAAAAACTACTCAAAATAGCTACGAAAAAAAGTTGGCGACATTTTCTAGCTTCCAATTCGTCTGCTCAGACCGTCAGTGTTCGCGACGACAACCTCCTTACACCCTCAGTTATATGCCTACCTGATTTTCATCCTGAACCAACGGGTATAAGGTCACTCTTGTCAATTATATGATCTCTCTTTCCATTTTCTTTCAACCTTTCTCTTCGACTCGTCTCTATATTAAAAATAAAGTGGAGGAGTTTGGAGACAAATTGAGATTTAATTATTTGATCAGCGCGCTGCTTTGACAATTTAACTTTTGAATTTTATATATATTATTGACTTTTAATTTGGACAAGATGAAAACTCAAAAAACTTATTTTTAATAATTGTACAAATAGCCACCTCACATACCTCAAGGTTGGGGGTTAAACCTTTGGAAAAAAATTTAACTTGATTGAGATAAATTTAAAATAAATTATATTAATAAAAACAAAAAAGAAAAGCAAAAAAAAAAAAAGAAAAAAAAAGGATTGGGGGGTTTCAATTGAAACTGATCATAGTTAGATTGAAATATGAATTAAGCTCTGCTGAATGGACAAAGTCAATAAGATCGTCTTGCAAATCTTTACAATTGTTTTAGTTCGCGTCAAAAATGAGTCCGACCAGAATAAAAATTTCGAAAATTATTTTCAAACATTTCGAATTTGAAAAAAACGTCTGCTAGACAGGTTTTAAAATTTTAACTTACTCAGAACAATCTCTGAAATATGAAAATTAGAAATTTTCGGAACACGTTATTTTCGATTTTATTAGATGTCAAAATGTTATTGGACAATTTCGTGCTTTTACACGTTTTCAACCCAAATATCTTTTTTCACTTCAAAAAAGTTTAATTATCGAAATTCTTTTAATTCTGTAGATGTTCGGACAATATTTTCAGCAACCTATTGCTTTCCAATCAGAGGGTTAATCATATTTGACACTGAGAGTTTATCTGAATCTAAAATCGATAAATTTCATTGAAAGGAATTTAAAACAAAAGGCACGGGGAAAGGGGAAAAATTACACATCGTTTTTCCCAGACGTACTTAGAAGAGCTCATAAAAGTACTTGTTTCCTCCGACTATGATAACCGGTAATATAAGGAACTAAAGAAAAAAAAGCGAACTTTTATGAAAGGTTAACAATATACTTTAGAAAAAAGTCTCGGTGGTATTTTGAAGCTCTCTCAGCAATTTTTCATGGCAAAGTTCTAACCTCATCCATTAGTTTATAAGACTTTAAAAATGTTTGGTTCAAAAATGTCCCAAAAGTTTCTCTGCGGAACTTCGTATTGTGGTTGAATAATTCCTTATATACAATAAGCTTTTTTATCAAAGTTAAAAAAATCTCTTTAAAATTTTACCTTTAATTTCATCTATTTACTGTCCAATCTGTATAAACAAATAAATGACCATTGTGTTGCGAAACGACAATAAAAACGTTTAATTCGACTCTGGGAATAAAAGACTGTTCTATTTTACCAAAATATTGTGCTCAATTGTATGTGCAACTCGGTGAGATTTTGGTTAACGATTCAATTTATAATCAAAAAATCAATATTTGATTAAAAAAGGTGACTAACATTGCATAAATCTGTCGCTGAGGCTTATATTCAAGTAAAAAAATTATGAGAAATTTGCGAACTACCTTTGAAATCTGATCAAAGTTAAAAAGAATCCTAGGATCTTAATTATATAGAAGTCTAGAATTAAGCTAAAAGTAAAGTTTGAGTCTAGATTAGATCGTCGTTATTCAAAAAAGTGTTTGCTCAGGTGTCCATCATGAACAGACTTTTAACTCTCAAAACACGAAAAAGGGTTGCTATCGATAATTAAGGTATTTCGAGGTACCTCCATATGTCCTGTAAAAAATATACCAAAGCGTCGACTCAAGACTCTTGAAGATCATATAAAAATAAGTTTTACTCACTACCACATTTCGATTGTTTCATGAATTTATTTGTATGGAAAATAGGAACTGTGATGTTCAAATAAAAATCAGACTTTCCAAACATTTTTTCAAAAATCTGCTGAAAACCGTATGTAAGTGCTATTTTTTACCCAGGTTTTTTTCTATTATTTTAAAATGCAAAAAATCATTTTTGTACCAAAACGTTATACAAAGTATTTCGTAAAATATCTTTTTCTTTTGCAATGTACCATCCCTACACTCCTTGAAATGCGCATAATCCCCTTTGCCCCTTGAAATGCCCTACAATTTTTGATTTTTTTTGCTTCAAGGGTTAGGGACTGTATGCGATTTAAACAAAGAACAATTTCAATCGAAAGAACCCTCTTCGCCTGAAAAAAAGATTCAGAAACAACAGCCTTTAAGGGAGTGGGACGAATATCCTCAAGGTTCCAATAAATAATTTTTTATAATTTATAAATTTTGTAAGTAAACACTATTAACTCTAAATACTGCAAAATAAAGGTTTGATTCAATTTATAACTATTTATTTTAGAGACTCCAAGACAAAAATATAAAAAGGCTTCTATAAGATCGCTTGGCTTTGGTTGTTCTTTTGAAGTACAATGAAATTTTGAATAACAAAGGTAGCTCTACAGATTCCGTAGCATATATTAGATGATCATATAAGGAGTGCAGCCTACTGTAAGGCCTTTTAGTGATGTTGGTAGCCTACATAAAAAAACATTTCCTGGGCACAGTTAAATTAACTTGATGCTCCTGAGTGGTACTTGGGAAACCCGTAAGTACTGTGGTTCTTTCGGAAGCGGAAACTTTAAAAAGAAAAAGGAGATTTTTATTTCATCGGGCCATTAATGGATATTTTTTGTTATTTAAAACTATAATTAAAAAATCTTCTTAAGCCGACATAATTAGTCGAAATGTCAAACATGATGTAATACGGGGGTGGTGAAGTGTTGGTTACACCATAGAAAAATTTGAGAATGTCCCGTGGAGTCGAACCAGGTAACTGGGTACGATCGTCGAGATCGCGCTAACTCATACGCCAACTCTCATTATAACGACTAAATATTGGATTATGACTGAAACCTTTCAGCCCAAAAGCAAATTAGATATTTTTGAATCGGCCTCCTGAACTAGAAAAGTGGCCAAAATCAATTCTTAAAAAATTAAATGTTTGGCTACGTCTAATTAACCGATTTTTTCATGATTTTTTTTTCAATAATCTTTCATTTCATATCTAAAGACCTCTCAAGGGCGAATTTGAAATTTCAGCTAAAACTCGAAATATGATTTTTGTCTTTTCGAAATAAAGTCCGAAAAAAAGTGCCTTCAAATTAAAAATATCGCCTGACGAGCCAACTTTCTGTCTGTTGGTTTCACTATGGCTTTCTTTTGAGCCTAATTCGAAAAAATTACAGCACTTTTTTTTTGGAAAATTGACATAAACATCATAATTCGAAAGTTTAGCTGGAAATTCAAAATTCTGCCCTGAGAATCTTAGATAAGAAATAAAGAATATTGAAAAAAAATCATGAAAATCGGTTAATAGACAAGCCAAACAAAAACTTTTTAAGAAAATTGATTTGGCACTTTTCCTAGTGCTGTAGAGCTCATTTGTGCGATCTGAAATTTTTTTTGGTTCTTACGAAATGACCCACTGAACTCTCTTTCTCGAAATCAATCGCAAAATGAACCTTTTCCCATTCTCACTTGTTCAGGAGAGCCGATTCAAAAATATCTAATTGCTTTCCCACCCTTTACGGCCTAAATGCATTTGACAGAATAACGGATTGGCTCAGATAAAAAACTTTTTACTGGGTTATTATATCTCTTCTCAATATACCATCAAAGTTATGTTTCATATAATCCAAGGCCCATTTGTACTACAGAATTTGACGAATATGCTTTATAAGAAAATTTTGAGTTCGAATAAACTTTCGACATCGACAAATAATAGACTTTTTGAAAAAAGTTCTGAATCATATAAAAATGCCTATTTTTTGTTCAAATTTTTTTGCAATAATTTTTAAAAATCAACGAAAAACACAAAAATTCAGAACAATTGTCCAGATTCCTCACAAATCTCAAACTTTCCGAAATTAAGCTGTAGATCTTGTTTCTTTGAAAAAAGCCTGAGGGATCACTTTTGTTTACCGCGGTTAACCAGTGGTTGTGGTGTTACTGCATTGTCTAATGGAATCGCGACGGTCAAAGATAGCTTCCTAAGGTATGTTTTCAAAAGTTCAGTCGCATTTGTCGAACCGTACAAAGCCTCTGAATCCCAAAAATTACTAACACCACCGGGGTTAAGGGGTATACTTTGTCTGATTAAATTAAAGCCTTAGAGTATTTAAAATGCTCCAAATGATCCGGGTGATAATCTAGTGTGCTAAGACCAATCATCAATAAAAACATTTTCTAATATTTCGCATTTCCGATTTTCTAAAGTATTTAAAAGATGAACTTCAAAAATGAAGTTTGCCTCGAATTTTACCCAACTTCAAATATCGCTTGACGTAAGCCAACTTTCTTCATCCGTGTTAACTGGCTCTTTGAGCTACTCGAAAACATCGAAGCATATTTTTTTTTCGGGGAAATTTTTTTGAAATGACTCAAAAAACTCATATTCGAGTTTAGCCTGGAAATTGCAAAAAAGCCCGTAGAGTCCTTACAATTGTTCTAGGAAACTTGATAACAATTTGAGCCATTTTGGCCAAATATATCCTATGGAGATCGATTTTGAATCCGAAAATTGTGAAAAATCGCTCGGTTATTGTGCGTTCTGAAATGTTCCGCGTCGCCGGATCAAAAACCCGTGAGAAAAGATTGACATACTCACCGTACGTGATCTGTGAAAAGTTTGGAGCTCTCATTCTAATACACTGTCTGGAGGAGATAAATTTGCCGTGTTTGGAAACATATCACCTTTGTTAGATACTGTACCTATTGGTGTAATTGGTCAAAAATAATTTGTGATGTACTTTTCGCAAAGAGTAAGGATAGGATCTACAAATCATTTCGGTTTTCTCATGACACGTCGTTTTCAGAAATATATCACGGAATATGTGAAATAGCGCAGAATACCCCTAAGGAGAAAATACCGGAATTTGTGATACTTGAATCGCGTATTTACCGACGAATTTTTTCCTGGTAAATCCGAATTATCAAGGGGTATATTCTTCTGATAAAATAAAAGCCTAAGGCATAAAAATGCTCCAAATTGAATACGGGGTGATAATAAGTGTATACTAGAACCAATAATAAAAAAAATCGAATTTTCGCATTTTCTAAATATTTTTGAAAGATGAAGTTAAAAAAAAACGTTGCTCGAATTAACCCCTGAAAACTCAAAATATCGACTGACGTAAAGCAAACTTTCTCATCAGTGTGTCACTGGCTTCTTTTGAGCCTACTTCGAAAAAATCGAAGCACTTTTTTGGAAAAGTGACAAAAAAATCAATATTTCGAGTTTTAGTCTCGAAATTTGCAGAAAAGCTCTCCTTATCTCTTCATATTCTTTGGAGGAAACCTGTAAAAAATTTGAGCCATTTTTCAATATATCCTCGAGGAATAGATTTGACGTCATATATTGTTAACAACGTCGTTAAACGGGCTTCTAGAATGTTTAGTCACCGGATCAAAAAAGCTCTCCTCAAAGTCTTGACATACTACCGTTACGTACTGTGAAAATTTTAATGCTCATTTGAATATACGTCTGGGAGGAGAATAGATTTGCAGTTTGGAAATTCACGCTTGTCACGATACCTGACTATGGTGTAATTGCCAAAAATAATTGTGATGTACTTTCGCAGATTAGGATAGATTCTACAATCGCATTCCGTTTTTCCATAAGCTTTGTTTTCAGAATATACACGTGATATGTTTCAAATCAGCCAGATATACCCTGACCCCACCCTGCACGAGATGTACCCCCCACCTGCACAGAGTGGTTTCAGAACACACACATAGTAGATGTCGATCATGTAATATCGAACTACAGTCCTCCCCCCTGAAAATGCAAATAATCCTCAACCCTCGAAATGCCTGTTTTCTGAAAAAGACCTTTCACCTTCAAAAATGCCTAATTTATTTTTGCACAGTACCAATCTACTTTAACGTACAAAAATTTCTTGATCTCTCTACGATCATCACATGGCATAGATACAGTCCGATCGTTTTTGCGCGCAAACACGGGTTATTTGTTTAATTGTCAGAATAGACCAACAAATACTGCACTATATAAGGTCTGCTTGTATAAAAAGTATAACCAAAATGACGGAACTCATCTAAGAAATACTCAACGTAAATAGTTTGACATAGCGAAAAAAAAAAAAAGAAATATATGAATTTTATGTAAGGGTACAAAACGCAGGCCAAACGCAGGCCGAAAAAAATAGGGCCGCCACTGGGCCATGGGGGGTAAATCGACTCAGGATCCCGAAAATCCCCCTAAAAAGTTAAGCTCTAAATGACACACGAAAGCCGCTAGAGAGAAAAACGGCGCATGTCAGCCTCAAAAAAGGCGTCGGGCAAATCAGTAATCGAAAATCCGAAAAGACCGTAAAAAACTTGGAAAAAGATGCACAAGACCGCTAGAGAGCAAAACTAGAGAAGCAAATATAGTTTCAAATGATCAGAAACAAAAGTCAGAAATTATTATGAAATTGGAATGGAAAAGAGAATTTTCGTTTTCGTCGATTTTCTAACATCAAAACACTAAACGAATTATCTTTGTTCCAAAATTCCTGAACCAAAAAAAATTCATCAAAAGATATAAAATATTATTTTTTCCTGTGCACCAAATGAATCGTAATATATATCAGATAAAAGTCTTCCTGTAAGGCAAAGTTTTCAAACCAAAAATTATTTAACGTAGCTTTTTTCAATGAACCCCAAACCCTGTGTGAGCAGATTACTCGAGATTATAAAGAGAGATAATCGAGAAAAAGTTTTGTATCATTTGGTCACTGGTAAAAGACTTTTTTGAAATTACCGTTTTCTGAGATATAACTTGGAATTTTCGAATAAATATTTTTTTTCATAAATTATAACGATTTAAAATTTTTTATTTCGACATTGTTTTCAATAGTAATGCCTCCCGGCGGGCCCTGCCAATGGGCGTTGTATTGATAGTGTGTACACAGGGCCGTTTGACAACAACTTTTGATGTAAAAAAACAAGGAATGATGCAAGAAAATATGATTCTCATGGAAATCCGTCCAATGCAATTCATAAATTCAAAATAATTCTGTTAAATCAATAAATTTAGATTTTATAATCTTTTAAATCAACTTAAGAAAGCATGCTCCCGCGATGAAATTGTTAGAAAGATAATTGGTACACACGGCGCAGCAAAAAATTTACTTGATAATCAACAAAAACAGGTTATTTCGAAAATATTTCTATTATAAATATATCGATAAAATTTTGTATTTCGAACACAAATTATAGTTTGCCTCCGGCGGGCCTGCCGGGGCTGCAAAATATATTAATTACACTCTAGGCTACAGCTTACCTAAAAAAAATATAAACCGTAAAATTTTTAGCTGGTTTTATAAAAATAATATTAAAGTGAACACTCATGGCATGCAAAAACTTTTCTCGGAAAAGTCTATGTATGTTAAAAAAATAAGGTTCGTTTGTTCCTGCGGAACACAACCCATTTTTAACCCAACCCTAGCCTTCCAAGACAGCTTCGTCGTTTTATAACCCGTTACACTGGACACCGAGTTACCTAACCTAATTCTAATATCACGATTAGGATTAATTAGTGTAACAATCAAATTTTAAGTGTACACTCGGGGCATGGCAAAACTTTTGTCAAAAAAAAACTAGGGTTGGTGCAAGAAGACCTAGGTTCCTACGAACCCTAACGCTCTCACCCAACCCATTTTTTTCCCGACAAAAAGTTTTGCACGGTTTATCCTGTGTATACTGGGCACGAGTTTCTAAATCATTTTTTTAAATTTGACTTGTTTTAAGATTATTTGTTAAAAAGTTTCCGCATCTATAACTTAATAATAAAGCAGATGAAAAATCTCTCAAAACACTAATAAATGCCGAAGAGTTTGATATTCTTGAGCTTATTCTAACGACCTTGAAAGACATAAGAATAGAAATTAATTATAACTATTTTGTGAGGATTTTCACGTTCGAACAAATTGTGTACATTTGCTAAGTTTGAATCAATTCGATCAAAACAGGTTTCATATTGTCCTCATTTGCTCTCTAGCGGGCTCTGTAGTCACTTTGAAACATTTAAGTGTCATTTTCGACTGCCTAAAACCAATTTACTCAATAGGCTAACGAAAACGAGACGTGCACCACCACCCAACCCTGCCCCCTACCCCACCCTTGCACACATCACTGACACACACGCGAGCCTCGTGGCACCTTTAACCCCCACATTAAGGTCCTCTCTCGCCATCCCCGCACACACAACTAACTATAGGCCCCAACACCAAAATCTAATCAAATGCTCGCATTCTGCCTCTAGCGCCTCTGTGTCACATTGGCACATTTAATTGCATTTGGATATCCCGTGATACAATACACCAAATTTAGTCGCAGCATATGCTTCGCATATGCTTTGAATTGGCCTGCGTTTCTGTACTCTTACGTTTTTCTAGACAAGCGGTCGAAAAAAAACGGCAGTCCTTATTTGGCTCTTATTTTCTAAAAATTCGGTCCAAATACAGAGAACAAGTAGCTAGAATTATGAACGGCAGAAACCTTCAAAGAGCTTAAACGGCGAAATAAGATAAGTCATTATCACTAGCACTTTGAGCAAAGTTTATATGCGACAAATTTTTTCAAAAACACCAAATAGCATCTAATTTAAATTCAAAATCTCGCATTCAATTGGCCTTATTTAATAAGTTGACCTTTATTTAACTTTTGAACCATAATTATTAGCACCGACTTCCACTGTATTTGTAATATTATGAATAAGACCGCTTAATGTTTCTAAACATCATCGAATTATTAATTTAAATCTTCTAGAAAATTTAATTTTAAGTCTTTGAAACACCATCGTCAACCACAATCGTATTTTGGTAAATGTTCAAAGAATCGAAAAATCATAAAAACAAAAAAAACAATTTTCCATAGAAAAAGGCAAGCCCCTGAAAAGCGCATAACCCCTTTGCCCATGAATCCTACTTTGTTTGGTTTTTTTTTTGCTTTGAGGGGGTAAGGGACTGTAAAGAAATAAGGTAGGTTTGGTTCCCAAATTTCTTGAGGTTAATAAAATGGAAAAATGAAAAAAAAAATTCGAAAAAAAATTGGTCGTCACGGCGTCCCCACAAAAATAAAGGCGATTTCTCGAAATAACGAAATAGCTTTTCATTTCCAGGTGGCTGCCGGTGTCAAAATTAATAATGCAAAGTTCCCCAAAAGCACTCTAGTAGTATATTTGGTAAATCATTACTGTTCCGGTCTTTTAAGCGTTAAACAAAAAATTGCATCCAAATAATGCATCCGGCTGATGAAAATTTCTAGAACTACAATCTTTAATGAAAAAAGGGGATATCGGGTCTTCCACATCTTCCGCCAGCCAACGAAATGACACCCAAAATATTTTTGGTCTCTGTATTCTGAAACACGCTCGTGCAGGGGGGTTAACTGTATTGAGTGTAACAAAATATATGGTTACCCAGATTCGAACAAGCTAAGGGCAAAGAAATAACTTTGCAGGAGCCTCCCACGACCGCAAGAACACAAGGCCGTCAATGAAACTATTTAAACTTTTATAACCTTTATAATAAGCTTAAAATTTTAAATCTTTCGAAAAGATCCGGTTTTGTTTCGCTTAGATTTGGTCAAAAAAAACTATAAAGGTTGCACGTTAACCGCTTAGCTGTGTCCGCTTAGACAAGAACCACAGGACTACATCACAAAAAAAATTGATATTCCGCGGCAAACCGCACTGAANAACATTTTGAGCTTTTTTGATCGGATGTAACCTTTTTTTATTGATTAAGTATAGATATATAATCATTTTTGGAAATTGGTTAGTTTCCTTTGATACAACACATGGTCAGGAGGTGATAGCGTTTGTGATAGCGGTAGTCTGGTGGGGCCTGTCGTTCTCGCGAATGTTAGGGTTATCTGGTAGGAGCGTATCGTACAAAACACCTTCCTTGAGTAAAAATTTGGTGACTTTAGCTTGAGGTGTAAAAACACGATTTATGGCAACCCCTTAAAATGATCAAAGTCTCAGGAAAAATTACTTATGTAGTCAAAACATTTTTTCAATATCTACACGTGGAGCTTTCCTGCAAAAAGTCGGAAAATCTCGCTGCCCTTCTTTATCATAAGGTCAACTACCTGACTTAGACATCCAGACTAAGACAAAATAATATGGTCTTCTCGTATGTATCTGGTACTTGTACTCTCCGATTTTTAAGCGTAATGACCGACGCGGCAATTTCCTGTTTCTCTTTCAAGGGGTCGGTGCATTTGAACAGATTTGCACACTTTTTCATTTACTTTTTTCCTGATTGGAACATTTTTTGTCCCGAGTAACTTTCCTCTCAAAAATTTTCGGCATAAATACTTTTTTCGATCGAACACAAGTTGCGAACAACTTGTGTTTACTTCGTATAATCTGATTGTAAGATCATTATTTTTCTACTTAAAATCAGACCTTTTAGTAAAGTACACTTCAAAAAACCGCCGCGTTTGCTATCAAAAGTTGTCTGAATAACGTGTAAAGATATCTTTTTTATTAAATAGTAAAGCCGTACAAACGGGCCTCGATCACCATTTTAACATTTTAATTGAAATTCGTTTTTATAATTCGATTTCTTAGAACGTGTCGAAACCCGAAATTCAAAATTTGATATAAGACAAGGACAATTTACCTTTATCTTTTAAAATTAAGTAAGATAATATTTTTTTTCATCAATTTCTTCTCCAATTTGTTTTCAATGAAATAAGGCTTAATTTATATTTTTAAATAGGAACAAATCTTATGGTTGCTGTCATTTCGTATACTGGTTATGATTTGGAAGATTCAATTTGTATAAATAAAATGTCTCGAGAAAGAGGTGTAATGTATGGAACTATTTATAAAACAAAAATGATAGATTTAGAAGACGAAGCAAGAAGTTTAGGATATAAGGGAGGCATGATTTTAGGTAAGATTTTCAAGAAATTTACCAAACTTATGTTTATCGTTCGAAAACTTAACTTTCTGATTTTTTAGATGTTTATGAAAATTATATTTTGACCCTTTTTCGAAAACTATTTTTTTTGAATATGATAAATATTATTCAAGCTTACAACAGGTCCATTTTTATTATGGAGAGTACATTTTGGGCTTTGTTGGTTCGGGTAATTCGTTCTAGTCAAAACCCAGAAATCTCGAAATTTAATGAAAAAATTAAACGTTCTCCAAGAAATTTATTTGAAAGACTAAAATATCGTAAATTTTCTGCTACTGCCACCAGGTGTCAGATTTTCTTTTCTTGAGAAGTCATTTTTTTTGTTCTCCAGGTCAACTATATATACTGCCCAAAAATCATCCGGATTTCGGCATTGTAATACATTTTCAATTTCAGAATTTTTAAAAATTATATTTCAAATCTTTTCTTTTTAAAGAATTCGAAATATTTTTGTCCAAAAATATATCAAGAATTTCGCTCAGATCTTATTATTCTAGGCTGCAAAGATGTAAACGACGTCAATGAAATACAAAAATACTACAAAGTTGCGTCCCGAAAGCTAGATTTGGACGGTTTACCATTTATTGGCTCAGTTTTCACCTACCAAGATTCAATTTATTGCTATTACGATCAAAATGAAGAAAAGTATAAAATCGGGCGATACGAAGCACATGCAGAAGATGCAATTGTTGAATCTGTCAGGATATTTGAAACTACAACACACTTGACACACGCCGCCTTACAATTTAGAATTTCGCGTCCGGTTAATATTGGAGACAAGGTACAAAATTTGGATTTAGTTTACTAAAGACACTAAATTTGTTTTTGAAGAGTAAAGAACAAATATGGTCTAAAATAAACTTAGGTCCGTTTTTTAGATACAGGCATACAGGGTTTGAGATAAGTCAAGATCGGCACATACGATCTTTCTTATATTTTTGGTCATAAAATAACTTTTTACTGTGCGTTCGGTAGCAGAGCCGCTTCAAAAATCTACCCTGATGTCCAAGTTTTTATGTAAGTTCATTGTCAAAATAAAGAAATCAATTAAAATGACCCCCCTGTTGGAGCCGAATTTCATTTTGACATTTTTTTTGTATTCCTGTATTTTTTAGACCCTTCCCTAATAGTTTCATGAAAAATGTTAGAGCGGTTTTCGAGAAATCGATAATTTCCGGTGAAAAACCGGTAAAATACCGGAAATCGGCTCTGCTACCAAACGCGCATTCAAAAGTTATTTTATTACCCAAAATATCAGAAAGATCGTATGTGCCGATCTTGACTTATCTCAAACTCCGTTTGCCTGTATCTAAAAAATGGACCGAGTTAAAAATTCAATTTTTTTTCGATATATTTTCCAACAAAAATTTCACCTGCAAAAATATTTTTTTCAGATGGCTTCTCGGCATGGTCAAAAAGGTATTTGTTCTCGTCTTTGGCACACTACTGATCTCCCTTGGACAGAATCTGGTCAAATGCCTGATATCATGTTTAACCCGCACGGTTTCCCCTCTCGAATGACGGTCGGAATGATGATCGAATTTTTAGCCGGAAAAGCTGCAATGGTTAATGGGAGAGTTTATGATTCGACTCCTTTTATTTTTGACGAAAGTTATCCAGCCGAGAAACATTTTGGAGATATCTTACAAAAGGCTGGGTTAGATTATAATGGGATGGAAAGGATGTATTCGGGGACATCTGGTGAAGAATTAGAAGGTTCGTTACCTCAATAAATGCGAAGGTATCTTTTCCATGGATCAATTTGTATAATAAAATTGTATGAAAATACCGAAAATAATTTTCTCATGATTCTGACTCTATTATCATATGTCTGATTTTAGTGGTACTAGTAATTTGAATTGTTTTTTTTTCGAAATTAAGATAATTTCTGGTAAATTACCGGTAAAGAGAGGAAATCGAAAAACCGAGTTTTATCGAAGATAATACTTGTGCGTTATTCTCAACTTGTTTTCGAGATTCTCGCCTATTTAGATGGCCAATGAGATAATAGGGGCCTAAATGGTTTATCAATTTAATTACAAATGTAATTGTACTTACAATAAACTAGGACAAATGTTGTTTTCAGTTTTTCTTTGAAAATTTTCAAAATAGAAAAAAAATTATAAAATGTTTTTTTTGAGTTTTTTCCCTAGGGAAACTTCAAAGTTGAAATAGATATTGTTTTTGACTTTTTTTTGAAAATTTTCAAGTAACTAAAAATTTTCAAAAATGTTTTTTTTTTAATTTTCACGTTCAAAAAATTTAAAAAAAAATGTTGTTTATAAGTTTTTTATGCATTTTGAAAATAAAAATCGTGCTAAAGATACCTTCACCCGACTTCAGATAAAGTAATTTGCGGAAACTAATTTTGTAAGGTAGCTTTTTTTTTAAAGGAACCTCGGACATTCGGCATCGTAGCGCGGAAACCATATTATGTATCAGCAAACGGTTTTTTNAGCAAAAAAAAGCTACCTAAATAATTTTAAACCTATAAATATTTTCAGCGGAAATTTTCTATGGCCCGGTTTATTATCAGCGACTTCGACATATGGTTTACGATAAATTCCAAGCTCGTGCTGGTGCAGGTCCGTGTGATCCATACACTCGTCAACCGGTTAAAGGTCGAGCTAGAGGAGGTGGTGTCAGGATGGGAGAAATGGAACGGGACGGTTTAATTTCTCATGGCTGCGCTTATATAGGTAATTTTGATATGCTTCGCTTTTTTTCAAAATAATCCAGGCATTAACGAGAAGTGAGATTTTTTGACTGAACAAAATTCGAGTTTTATTTTAAACTAGGGACAATTTTGAACACAAGTGGCGCTAGAGCTAAAAAAAAGAAACAACCAACATATTCCGCGATTCAACTTTTTATGAGTGTATTATCATTATAAGCAACCATGTATCATTTGTATACATTGTATACTATACACGAGGACCGTTAGAGAGCAAAAATAGTCCATGGTTGCTAATTTTTTCATTTGGAACTTGACTGTTCAGAATTTTTTTGTCGTTTTTTTGAAGCGGAAGAGTGAAAATTGACTATCGTTAAAAATTATTTTGAGGATATCCACTGTACATCGCCATGTGTGGACGATCAATTGACTAGATTGAATAGAATAACTATATCACTCGGTTCGCTCAGATAATAAATTAAGTTGATTTTCTTTAAAGTTTATCAAAAATATGTCTCAAAATTTCAACTTTGGCGCCACCTACTGAGCGAACTGGTAGTCATTTAAATATGAAAGCGATTTTATTTAGAATGAAACTAAATTTTTTTTGTAAAATTTGTATAATTTTTGACATCAAGAAAAATCTATGTTCGGTTACAGAAATATGACCATTTTAACAAACTTAAATACGAGTGAATTCGTACTTTAATTTGAACAAATTTTAAATTTGTCTTACGAATTTACTCGTATTCAGGGTTGTTAAATTATCATATTTTGGTAACCAAACTTATATGTTTGTAGTGTACTGATGAAGAATGGATGTCTAAAATTAAACAATAAAAATTTTTAAAAATATTTTCATACTTCTCTCATTTTGATGTTGTTGTAGTCTCTTGGTCGTTCGTCTAGAATGGCAAAACGACTAATTTTTAAAGTATTATTTTATTTTCAAAAACCATAATAATGTAGCGGGTAATAATATTCAAATATTTTACTCTTTAGAAGATTTTTATTAAAATTTGAACTCAGTAATAATTGTTTTTATAGCTCGTGATCGTCTTTTGCATTGCTCTGATTATACAAAAGCGCCAATATGTACAGACTGCGGATCCTTAATTTCAACCTCTCGTAAACTATTCAAAGAAGGAAATGGAGATACATTAGAATGTCATGCTTGTGGCCCAAATTCCAAAATAGTGTCATCTGATATGCCTTATGTTATCAAATATTTAGCGGCTGAACTGGCCTGTATGAACGTGAAAATGGATTTTAAATTCGACAAGAAAGATTTAGTGCAAGATTGCCTGATACTTGATAAATAAATATTCTCGACTGTTGCTGAAAATCGGGTGGTTGCGAAATTTTCCTTCATTTGCGATAAAATTGTATTGGATTTATACGACGATTTGAAATAAGGGATTTTAAAAGTGGAATTTAACCGATTTTATAGGCTTAGCTTGCAGAGAATTTTTAAAACTAAAGTTAGCTCAAGTCTTATTTTTTGGTAATTTTTCAAAAAAAAATATTTTAGGATTAATTATTCGGCGCAGAACGCGAACCATGTCCGAACAAAAAAGGCTTCGCTGCCATCTATCTATTTTTTTGGCCGTGTCGCTGCCAGTTGTTCGCGTTTTGGGCATCTTGAATTTTCATAATTTTGAAGGGATTTAGTTATCCAATATTTTAAAATCCAACCTCCAAAATTGTGGACTTAAAAATGGCTAGACAAAAATTCTCTACAAGATGAGCGTAATTCATTCCCATTTTTCGGCGGCCGTATTTCTCGCTTGATTTTTCGTTAAATTTGATAATTTCATAAAAAACAAAAAAATTCGTTTAATTAAGTAAAAAATACCACCGCCCAATTTTCACCGTTGAAATAGCTTATTTCGACTCGACTACGGGTTCGAATCTGAACACTTTTTTTTTGCGCTTTAACAAATGAGGATAAACTCACCATTGCTGAAAAATAAACCTTCATCTGCGAACGTATTTGGAAAATAATATTGAAAGAAAAAGAATGAAATAAAATAATTATTGAAGATATGTTTTAATGCAACCATTATTTTTGCCATCAAAAATAATGGTAAAATAGTTGTTTTTCTTTGCATGATAAATTTCTCCCTAACCGGCGATTTTCAATAATGAGGCAGTCAATCTTTTCTTAGAAAAAATGCAAGATAAAATAAAGAATGCACACTGATGAGGAAGTTTTTTTTAAATAATGTGCAGTTGTGAATATGCTCATGTAAAGATCTACAGTTGAGTAGGTTCAAAATACGGCTTATATTTCATTTTTTTGAAATGATACCCCTTTTCAAATCACAATCTGAGTCTTTTTTAAATGGCACATATTTTTATTTGACAGTCAAAATTGAAGCCAAAAGATAAATATTTACTTAAATTTTAATCAGAAAAAAATGTGACAATCAAAAATACTCAGGGTGTACGATTTGTTTCTTTCGACTAAAAAAATAGAATTATAAAATAAGCAATTCTGATCGGTAAAACATAAGCATATTTCGTAGATTTCAAATGTGAACCTACTACAGCATAACGACTATAAACGGACAAACAGCAGAGCCAAAGAGTTGCATTTGAGTGAAAAAAATGTTTATAGAACGAACGGCCTTCAGACACATATTCCAAATGATTTTTAACGAACATGCACGCGATTTTTAACTGTCCATTTAAAGTTACTCTGCTGTATTCTGCCAGTGATATAATATCGTTTTGTTTTTACAAAATTTCATGTCTTAAGTCTCTAGCATCGAAGATGATACCTGCGAAGGCCAACTAATTTTTTTTTCATGTTAAAAACGGCCCGTGCAAGTACTCTTCGATAATATTTATGCATCAGTTAATTAATTAATTTTTGAAGGAATTGAACTATTTCCAAAAATTGATTTTTAAAACCAGTTTTTCCCTTGGGATATTTTTGTTACATGCTCGCGACAAATAAGGTGAATTTATAAATGGGACTCTCATAATAAAAAACCTGTGGTTTCAATAAAAACAGTGGGACTCAATACTTTTATGTGATCTAGGTGTCAAAATGTGAATTTAGTACATTGACCTTTCGCCCCTTATATAAGGATGTTCGACTTTGTCAGTTATCCTCTAAGACTGTTTTAAAATATTTCCCGATTAAGTAGGGTTGAAGAAGCGTGTTAAAAATGGTTATGACATAATCTTACAGGTAGTTTTTGTGCAGTATTTAAGTATACTCAAGCCGACTTGTCGCCAATCGAATCACCATGAATATAAAAGCCAAAAATGCAATCCACTCTGCAAACATTATAAAGCTATTGCACATAGCTCTCCAGTTCGTTTTCTCTATAAAAAAAATATTTTTTTGAATATATGAAAGATGCCCATATTTTTGTATTTATAATAAGACCCTTTTTATATATGAAATAAGACCCTTTTCCATATTTGAAATTAGACCCTTCTCAGATTTGAAATAAGACCCTTTTTCATATTTGAAATAAGACCCTTTTCATACATGAAATGAGACCCTCTTTCAATTTTTAAAATTAAACCCTGGTTTTGAATTTCAACTAGGCGGGATTTTCACAATTAAAATAAGACTCAATTTTGTATTTCATATAAGGCTCTGTTTTCAGATATGAAATAAGACCCTATTTTCATATTGTTAATAAGACTCATTTTCCATTTAAATTGTGATATTATTTGTTTTTAAGTTTGATATAAGACCCTCTTTAATATTCGCAATAAGACTCTTAACATTTGGAATAATATTACATATTTTAATTTGATAAAAGACCCTATTTTCTATTTAATTTTTCTCTGAAAATTTTCTAAATTTTTGTCCCGCTTACCTCTTTCGGGCTTTAAATCGTCCATATTTCGTTTGAAAATTCGGTTTAGTAGCTCGATGCTTCGACTGGCAGAAACTGGAACCTAAAAATCAAAGTAAAATGTGATACACCTTCCCTAGGGGCTATAAACAGTAGCGTTAGGGCAAACAAGATACATCTCAGCGGCAACAACTTCGAATATATATAGGGTGGCTATAGTAAAAAGAGCGAAAAAATGAGAATTGATAAAAATTTGTAAAATTCAATTAAATTTTTTCTTCTGAGTTTGGATCAGAAGTCCTTACCAAAAAAGGTTTCGAAACTCATTTATTATTTAATACTACCCGATGATATTGATTATTAATCAAGACCTTAGGACTTTATTTAAAATTAACGAATACTCAATTTTTTATCACTAGGCCACCCTTAAACGTTTAATTTTGAGATATGTCATCGAAAATATATTAATACATCATCAAATGTTAAATGGGTTTAAAATCGATCACCAACTGGTGAGCCTCAAACTTTTTTCTTGAAAAATGATTGATTTAAGATAAATTGGAATTAATCACAGGAGAAGTTTAAAATTAATCGAAAAAGTCGACCAATTCGAACTTTCCACAGTCGAAAATGATCCAAATAATTTGGGCAACAAATTTTTGAATACTTTTTGCTCTTTTCTAAATATCGCCGCAAAAGCTAAAATGATTGGAGTTTTTTCATAATTACGACATATCATTCTCATATTTGAAATAAGACCCTCCTTTCAAATTTAAAATACGGCTCTATTTTCAAATTTGAAAGAAGACCCAATTTCCAATTATATATAGGACCCCTTTAACATAAAAAGACATTTGCGAGCAGATTTTTGCTTAAACGACAACTTTTTGTAAGAAATTTTTCACATGATTTATTTTGGGGGTCAAATTTTTTTTTAAATTTTCTGCTCAAATCTTGTTCTGTTATAAAATGGTAGTCAAAAATAACTTAAAATAGCTTCCTAGTTATAGCATCTATTTTTCGTTCATAATTACACTTACTCAAATTCTATTTCGTATTTTGTGTGAAATTTTCATATCAAATTCAAACATCGAATATTATCATCAGACACATTTTAAAATACCCGATTTGTTTATCCAAATCTCTCATACTGAAGATTTTTTTAGCTGAATCTCAATCTATGTTTGTATATATATATATATATATATGTACATATAACTATGTTAGAAAAAATAAATACATTTCATGTCTCAAAACAAACAAAAATACACGCTGATATCAAATGCCTTGACTTTCACCGTTATAAGGAGGCTATTAGCGCAAAATGATAATTTTTGGGAGGATTATAACATTTTCTGAGCTCGAAGTACAAACATATTTTTAAGCCTAGTATTTTTTTTGCGGTGGTATAAGACGAGGCCCAAAAACTACTCAAAATAGCTACGAAAAAAAGTTGGCGACATTTTCTAGCTTCCAATTTTCGTCTGCTCAGACGTCAGTGTTCGCGACGACAACCTCCTTAACCCTCAGTTATATGCGTACCTGATTTTCATCCTGAACCAACGGGATATGAAGGTCAGCTTCTATGTCAATTAATTGATCTTCTCTTTCCATTTTTCTTTCAACTTTCTCTTTCGACTCGTCTCTATATTAAAAAATAAGTGGAGGAGTTTGGAGACAAATTTGAATTTAATTTATTGATCAGCGCTGCTTTTGCACAATTTACCTTTTTGAATTTTATATATATTATTGATCTTTTATTTGGACAAGATGAAAACTAAAAAAAAACTTATTTTTTAATAATTGGTACAAATAGCACCTCACACCCTCAAAGTTTGTAATCTTGGATTAACTTGATTTGAGATTAATATTTTTAAGGATTGGTTTCATTGAAAATTGATCAATTTTAGATTAGAAATATGATTAACTCTCTGATGGACAAAGTCAATAGATCGTCTTGCAATCTTTACAATTGTTTTAGTTGCGTTCAAAAATTAGGTCCGACAAAATAAAAATTTCCGAAAATTTTCAACATTTCGAATATTGAAAAAAAGTCTGCTAGACCAGTTTTAAAATTTTTACTTACTCAGAACAATCCTGAAAATATGAAATATTTAGAAATTTTCGAACACGTTACTTTTCGATTTTATTAGATGTCAAAAATGTTAATTGGACAATTCGTGCTTTTAACGTTTTCAAAAATTATCTTTTTTCACTTTCAAAAAGTTTATTATCGGAAATGTCTTTTAATTCTGTAGATTGTCGGACAATATTTTCAGCAACCTATTGGCTTTTTCCATCAGAGGGTTAATCATATTTGACACTGAGAGTTTATCTGATCTAAAATCGATAAATTTTCATTGAAAGGAATTTAAAACAAAAGTGCAAGAAAAAATTACCACCATCGTTTTTTCTCCAGACGTACTTAGTAAGAGCTATAAAAGTACTGTTTCCTCCGACTATCAGTACCGGTAATATAAGGAACTAAAGAAAAAAAGCGAACTTTTATGAAAGTTAAAAATATTACTTTAGAAAAAAGTCTAAAAAGTCTCGGTGGTATATTTGAAGGCTTCTCTCAGCAATTTTTCAATGGCAAAGTTTCTACTCTCATCCATTAGTTTTATAAGACTTTTTAAAATGTTGGTCAAAAATGTCCAAAAGTTCTCTGCGGAACTTTCGTATTTTGTGGTTGATAATTCTATAACAATAAGCTTTTTTTATCAAATTAAAAATAATCTCTTAAAATTTTACCTTTAATTTTCTATTTTACTGTTCAATCTTTTTGCAAAAAAAATAATGAACATTTGTTTGCGAAGGACAAATAAAATAGTTATTCGACTTCTGGGATAAAAAGAACTGTTTCTTATTTTACCAAAATATGTGCTCAATTGTATTGTGAACTCGTGAGATTTTGGTTTAACGATTCAATCTATAATCAAAAAATCAATATTTTGTGATTAAAAAAAGTGACTAACATTTGCATAAATTCTGTCTCTGAAGCTTATTTCAGTAAAAAAAATCTATGAGAAATTTTCGAACTAACCCCTTGAAATCTGATCAGAGTTAATAAGAATCTTAGGATCTTATTATAAGATGTCTGAGAATTTAAGCTAAAAGTAAAGTTTTGAGTCTAGATTTAGAATGTCGTTATTCAAAAAGTGTTTTGCTCACGTGTCATAATGTAACAGACTTTAACTCTCAAAACACGAAAAAGGGTTGTATGATAATTAAGGTATTTCGAGGTACCAATGTCCGTAAAAAATACCAAACGTCTTGACTCAAGACTCTTGAAAAACATAAAATAACGTTTTACTCAAACTACCAAACACTTTTCGATTGTTTTCCATGAAATTTATTTGTATGGAAATAGAACTGTGATTTTCAAATAAAAAATCAGACTTTTCCGAACATTTTTCAAAAATCTGCTGAAAACCTTATGAAGGCATTTTTTACCAGGTTTTTTTCTATTAATTTTTAAAATGCAAAAAATCATTTTTTTGTACCAAAACTGTTTATACAAAGTATTTCGTAGAAATATGTTTTTTGCAATTGTACAGTCCCTAACCCTTGAAATGCGCATAATCCCCTTTGCCCCCTTGAAATGCCTACNGCATTTCAAGGGGTTAGGGACTGTATGCGATTTTAAACAAAGAACAATTTCAATGCTAAAGACCCTTTCGCCTGAAAAAAAGTATTCAGAACCAACAGCCTTTAAGGGAGTGGGTGACGATATCTCAAGGTTCCAAAAATAATTTTTTATAATTTATAAATTTTGTAAGTAAACACATTTAACTCTAAATACTGCACAAAAAGGTTTAAATTCAATTTATCACTTCATTTTTAGAGACTCCAAGACAAAATTATAAAAAATGGCTTCTATAGATCGACTTGGCTTTGTTGTTCTTTTGAAGTACAAATCGAAAATTTTGAATAAAAAGTGTAGCTCCTACAGATTCCCGTATGCATATATTAAATAGACATATTAAAGGAGTTGGCAGCCTACTGTAGGCTTTTTAGTGATTTTTGGGTAGCCTACTAAAAAAAATTTCTGGGCACAGGTTAAATTAACTGATGCTCTGAGTGGTACTGGGAACACCCGTATGAGTACTGTGGTTCTTTTCTAAGCGGAAACTTTAAAAGAAAAGGAGATTTTTATGTCACTCGGGCATCATAATGGATATTTTTTGTTATTTAGAAAACTTATAATTAAAAAATCTCTTTAAGCCGACATAATTGAGTCGAATTTTGTAAACATGATTAATAGCGGGGGTGGGGGAAAGTGTGGGTTATCCATAGGAAAAAATTGTTTGAGAAGTCGGGAGTCGAACCCGGTAACGGCGACGATCGTCGAGTCGCGCTAACCACCTACGCAACTGCTTCAATATAACTGACTAGAATATGTTGATAGCATCGAAACCTTTTCGCAGCAACAAAGCCATTAAGATTAATTTTTGAATCGGCTCTCCTGACTAGAAAAGTGCCAAAATCAATTCTTAAAAAATTATGTTTGGCTCGTCTATTAACGATTTTCATGATTTTTTTTTCATAATTTTTATTTTCATTATCTAAAGACTCTCAAGGGCGAATTTGAATTTCAGCTAAAACTCGAAATATTGATTTTTTTTGTCATTTCCGAAAAATTTTCCGAAAAAAGTCAAAAAATATACGCCTTGACGTAAGCCAACTTTCTCGTTGTGTTCACTGGCTTTCTTTTGAGCCTATTTCGAAAATTAAAGCACTTTTTTTTTGGAAAATGACATAAAAAAATCATATTCTCGAGTTTTAGCTGGAAATTTCAAATTCGCCCTTGAAGATCTTTAGTAATGAAAATAAAGATTATGAAAAAAAATCATGAAAATCGGTTAATAGACGAAGCCAAACAAAACTTTTTAAGAATTGATTTTGGCACTTTTTAGTGCCTGTAGAGCTCATTTGTGCGATCGAATATTTTTTTTGGTTTCTTAGAATGACCCACTGAACTCTTTTCTCGAATCAATCGCAAAAGAACCTTTTCCCATTCTCACTTGTTCAGGAGAGCCGATTCAAAAATATCTAATTGCTTTCCCACCCCCTTAAGGGCCTAAATGCATTTTGAAGCAGATAACGAGATATGGCTCTAGATAAAAAACTTTTTATCTGGGTTTTATACTTCTTCTCAAATATACCATCAAAGTTATGTTTTCATAAATCTAGGCAACTTTTTGTAACTACAGAATTGACGAATTTATTGCTTTTAAGAAAATTTTGAGTTCGAATTAACTTTTCGAATTCGACAAATTATGAGACTTTTGAAAAAAGTTCTG
The DNA here is from genome assembly GCA_004367855.1 of Oikopleura vanhoeffeni. Classification (NCBI taxonomy): domain Eukaryota; kingdom Metazoa; phylum Chordata; class Appendicularia; order Copelata; family Oikopleuridae; genus Oikopleura; species Oikopleura vanhoeffeni. The sequence continues at coordinate 247,543 of SCLH01000895.1, forward strand.
AACATATAAAAAATGCTTATTTTTTGTTCAAATTTTTGCAATAATTTTTAAAATCAACGAAAACACAAAATTAGACACATTTCCAGATTCTCACAAATCTCAAAACTTTCCGATAATAGCTGTAGATCCTTGTTTCTTTGAAAAAAGCTGAGGGACACTTGTTTAATCCGCGGTTAACCAGATGGTTGGTGGAGTGGTACTAAATTGTCTAATGGAATCGCGAGTCAAAGATAGATTCTTCCTAAGGTATGTTTCAAAAATGTTCAGTCTGCATTTGTCGAACCGTAACAAGCCTCTGAATCCCAAAATTACTAAACCACCGGGTGTTAAGGGGGTATATTTGTTGATTAAATAAAGGCCTTAGAGTATTTAAAATGCTCCAATTGATCGGGGTGATAATTAGGTGTACTAAGAACCAATCTCAAAAAAACATTTTCTAATTTTCGCATTTTTCCGATTTTTTCTAAGTATTTTTTAAAAGATGAACTTAAAAATAACGTTTGCTCGAATTTTACCATAAACTTCAAAATATCGCTTGCGTAACAACTTTCTCAAGTGTTTCACTGGCTTTCTTTGAGCTACTTTCGAAAAATCGAAGCATTTTTTTTTCGGGAAATTTTTTGAAATAACCAAAAAATCATATTTCGAGTTTTAGCCTGGAAATTGCAAAAAAGCCCGTGAGAGTCTCTTACAATTGTTCTTAGGAATACTTGATAACAATTTGAGCCATTGCAAATATATCCTAGGAGATCGATTTTGAAGTCTGAAATTGTGAAAAATCGCGGTTATTTGCGTTCTGAAATTGTTCCGCGTCGCCGGATCAAAAAGCCCGTGAGAAAAGATTGACATACTCACGTTACGTGATCTGTGAAATTTGAGCTCCATTTGATACACCGTCTGGAGGAGATAATTTTGCAGTTTGGAAAATATCACCTTGTTACGATACTGTACCTATTGGTGTAATTGGTCAAAATAATTTGTGATGTACTTTTCGCAGATTAAGGATAGATCTCACAAGTTAGCATTTTCGTTTTTCTCATGAACTGTTAGTTTTCAGAATATATCACGTGAATATGTGAAATCAGCCAGATATACCCCTTAAGGAGAAGAATACCGAATTCTGTGATATTTGAATGCTGTTATTTACCGACAATTTTTCCTGTAAATATCGAATTATTCAAGGGGGTTAATTCTGCTCGATTAAATAAAAGCCTAAGGCATTAAATGCTCCAAATTGATACGGGGTGATAATAAGTGTACTAGACCATAATAAAAAAAATCGAAATTTTCGCATTTTTTCTAAATATTTTTTGAAAGATGAAGTTAAAAATACCGTTTGCTCGAATTTAACCACTGAAACTTCAAAATATCGACTTGACGTACCAACTTTCTCATCAGTGTGTCATTGGCTTTCTTTTGAGCCTACTTTCGAAAAAATCGAAGCACTTTTTTTCGGAAAATGACAAAAAAATCAATTTTCGAGTTTTAGCTCGAAATTGCAGAAAAGCTCTCCTTATCTTTACATATTCTTTGGGAAAACCTGTTAAAAATTTTGAGCCATTTTTCAATATATCCTGAGGAGATAGATTTGAAGTCTATATTTGTTAAAATCGTCGTTAAACTGGCGTTCTAGAATTGTTAGTCACCGGATCAAAAGCTCTCCTTCAAAGTTCTTGACATACTACCGTTACGTTATCTGTGAAAATTTTAAGCTCAATTTATATACCGTCTGGGAGGAGATAGATTTTGCAGTTTGGAAAATTTCACCTTGTACGATCTGTACCTATTGGTGTAATTGCCAAAAATTAATTGGTGATGTACTTTTTCGCAAGATTAAGGATAGATCTACAATTAGCATTCTCGGTTTTTCTCATAAGCTTTTAGTTTTCAGATATATCACAGTGAACTATGTCAATCAGCCAGATATATCCCTTGACCCACCTGCACGAGATGTCCTACCCCACACTGCACGAGAGTGTTTTCAGAACACACACATAGTAGATTGTCGATCATTAATATCGACTACAGTCCTCCCCTCGAAATTGCAAATACCCTTCAACCCTCGAAATGCCTGTTTTCTGAAAAAGACTTTCACCCTTAAAATGCATAAATTTATTTTGCACAGTACGCAATTACTTTTTACGTACAAAAATTCTTGATCTCTCTACCGATCATCACCTGGCAAGTGATATTTCGATCGTTTTTTGGCGCGCAAAAGGGTTATTTGTTTATTGTCAGTATAAGACTCAACAAATAGCATATATAAGGTCGCTTTTGTATAAAAATTTATAAACAAAATGACGAGAAAATACTCAAAGCTGTTTACTTAGCACAAAAAAAAAAATATATGATTTTATATAGACAGCGGTCGAAAAAAAACGCAGTCTTATTTGGCTACTTATTTTCTGAAAAATTCGGTACACAATACAGAAGACAAGTAATTGCTAGAATTATTGATACTCCAGAAACTTCCAATAGAGGCTTTACGGCGAATAAGAATAATCATATCACTAGCACTTTGAGCAAGACAGATATTGCGATTGAAATTTTTTTTTCAAAAACCATAAGATTCTATTTATAATTTCTAAATCTCGCTTCTATGCCTTATTTAATAAGTTGACCTTATAAATTTTGAACATCATTAATTCTATTAGCAACCGACTTCCACTGTATTCTGTATATGTAATTTATGAATAAAGACCGCTTATTTGTTTTCTAACTCTATTTCTATTAATTAAATTTTAAAACTTCTAGAAAATGTTTAATTTTTAGTGTGAGTAAACTAGAAATTCAGCAAACCATCAATTCTGTTTTATTTTGTGGTGAGAATCTGTTCAAGCAGAATCGCGACAAAGAAACATAAAATATCAGAGAAAAAACAAGTTTTTCTCTAGAAGAATAGAGGCATCCCCTTGAGAATGCGGCGAGATTAATCCCTTTTGTCCCCTTGAAATGTTCCTACTTTGTTTGATTTTTTTTGGCATTTCGAGAGGGGTGAGCTGTGCTGTAAGTAAGAATAGAGGGTGGGTTGTGTCCAAAGGATTCTGGAGGTGTAATAATATGATGGGAGAGAGATTGGGAAAAGGAATATTACGAGAATTAATATATTTTTTGGGTCGTAGCGCGATCTCTAAGTAATTTAGCACAATTTCTTCAAGTATAGCATGAATATGCTTTTTCAAACTCACTCAGGTGGCGCCGAGGTGTCAATATAATTATAATAATGCCTAAGTTATTCCCCCCAAAGAGTCACTCAGAAGTATGCATTTGGGTGTTTAGATTCTTTATCGTTGTCCGGTACTGTTTTAACTGCGTTAACAAAAATTGCATCCAAATATATGCTTTTCCTGTCGATGAGAATTCTAGAACTCACACAAAAATTCTTAAATTGAAAATAAGGGGAATCTATCGGGGGTCTGTTCCAATACTTCCGGTCCAGCAAAATGACACTTCCCGAAAATAATCTTTGGTCTCTGTTTCTGAAACAGATCGCTCGGTGCTAGTGGGGTCTAACCTGTATTGACGTTGTAATTAAAAATATATGGATTACCCGAGATTCGAAGCCCAAGGGCTAGGCATAAGAAATACTTTAGCCAGGAACTCTTCTCCCATGTCCGCCCACACTGCCGTTCAGAATAACTATTTAAAATTTTTATAATACTTAAAATAAAAGCTTAAAATTTTTAATCTTCCGAAAAATTCACCGGTTTTGTCCGTTAGATTTAGGTTTTTCAAAATAAAATGCGTAGGTTTTGCCTTGTGGTTTTGTCGCTAGTCTTGTGTCCCTTAGACAAGAACACAGTACTCATATCAAAAAAAAACATGGATAATTTTCGACGAAACCGAAACTTGGAATTCAAAATAACCGCTCAATTATTGTCACCCACCTTCTTTCAAAACATTCACCTTACCTACGAACTTTTACTTTGTCCTATAAACACAACATATTGCTGTGTCAGTATGCATTTTAATGAGCTTTTCCGTAAAATCAATCGTATATCGATTATATGTTCCTCCCTAGAGAGCCAAAATGATGTTTTTGTATAAGGCACTAAAATGAAGATTCCAATTTCAAAATCCAGTTTTTAATGTACCTAAGAAAATGATCAAAAGAACCTCATCGTCATCATTTTAATGAGAAAAGTAATCATTGATTGATTTCAGAGAAATTTTTTAGGTTCAGAAATTAACTGCCATTGCTGCGCGAGAGAAAATAAAAAAAGCAATAAAATATGAATTTTTGACGCTTTCAATTTTGTACAGTTTTGTAAAGTATGGCGTGAGTACGCGAACCGCAACCTCGAATGCGCGCGCGGCTTAACCTACGCAGCAAAAGTTAGTTATTTAAGAGTTATCCGATATTTTTAGAAATTTTCTACTAAATTCACAGATAATCTTATTAAAAAGTGAATATTAACCAGTAAGGTGCCTCTACAAGGAGGACCTAAGGCGACTTTGGTCAAATAGTTTGCCGCGGTGCTCGTAAAAGGACGGACCTCTTTTCCAAAAGGTTGCCAGGTCCGCCTAATAAAGGACAGATCGGGTTTTTCTATTTTAAAACTAAAATTTTATGGCCTAATCCAGCTCTTGCTTTCAAGGCATTAGAGTATTTAGATTTCATTTACCCGGGAAAATAGAAGAAATTTTCATTTTTTACGTCTTTAAGGAGGTTGTGGGTGTAGAAGTTGGAATTGTGGGGAAATTGTACAGTGTAATACGTAAACATGGGAAAGTGGTTTTATATTTTCACAGATAATTAGTTATGTTAAGAAATTAAAAATATAACGTCGCAAGAATGAACACTTCTATTGAAGATAAAACAATTTCTACATTTTTTTTCTTTCATATATGCTCTGCAAAAAATGTACCAATCTGCCGGATTCGATACGTTTTTATAATTGGCAAGTTTCTATTTTCGCATAAAATTATCATTCGATTTTTAAAAGATTCAGAAATAAAGCTAAATACATAAAAAACAGTAATTTCCCCATTCATTTGTGTTCTAACAAAAACGCCAAGCCACGTCAAAATTTGTAGACCTGATTATGTTAAATTATTTCATGATGAAATTGTAAAACTTGCTCTTATACTCTTCTAGAATACGTCTCCGTTTGAATATGTTTTCCAATGCTGATAAAACGATAACACCCATCCAGAAAGCGGTAAAGGATTTTTCGATACCTATAAATACGCAAGACAAATAAACTTCTCTATCTCGAGCGTGAGTTGAAACAAAGTACTTACATCAACTATCTTTAAAATACATGATTGAATGTACATGGTTGAATTGTCACATGATTGAAAATAATTAAAAAAAATATAATGACTATATTTGCAGACTCTATTCATAGCTTATGATTTTCATTTTGCTTGAGGAAGTTCCAAGCGATCTCAAAAAGATGGGAAAACTTAGTATTTCAAAAACAAACACAACAATTCATTATTTATTTTTTTGGTCCAAAATCGAAGATCTAAACTCCTACTGAATCTGTTGGCTCAACTAAAAATTAAATGATCTTGAAAAGAAACGTGTTTTCGTCAAATTTTATGAGCTATGGTATCATTAAAAATACTGTAATCAAATGACAATTTTTTGAATTTTCATTTCCATTAGACCCCCTAAATTTAGTTTGCCAAAACTAACTCAGGTTCCAAACTCACAAGCTACATCTTTTAGACAGTCTCGCGCTTTGCCACCCAACGGGCATCCAGTAACCGGCAATTAATTCCGTTTTCTGACCGAAATTTGGTGAAAATATCGGATTTTCAAAAAAAAAAAATTCCAATAAATTGGTTACTGTCGTTCTTGTCTAAGCGGACACTTGCAAAATCCGGTTTTGTCCGCTTAGACTTAACCGGTCTTGTCCGCTTAGATTCTCGGGCCTAAATGCAGCCCTAGAGGCCCCTAGAGAGCTTAAAATGTGAAAAGCCAAATTCGCTGTAGACACCCTCAGTAAAAAAAAAGAACTACTGCAAAAACTTAAATAAAAAGTTTTGTTTATATTTTTCGATAATGTTGTTTCAAATTTTTTTTCAAATAATTCTTTTTCAATCAACGAAAAACACTCTTTTCATTTAATAAATAAACTCTGAAAATAATATTTCTTTCGGATGTGCTAAAATTTCGTTTTTTTTCGTCCTTTTTTCGGAAATTTTTAATTTTCGATTTGACTAGAATCATATAAAATAAAATTATATAAATTTTCGATGGTGGTCGAAAAGCATTTTTTGACAGGCTTCTGATTATAAAAAAGAATTTAATATAATTTAGACACCTTTGATAGCAAACGCGCGTTTTTGAGTGTTTTTTCAAAAGACGGATTTAAAAAGGTAAAAATTATCGATCTCCTGAAAAAATCAGATATCAAAGTGAGCTCAACAGTGCAACTTACGTTGAAAACTTTTTATATGAAAAATTATGACAGTGGCAAAAAGTTTCACTCAAGATTTTATTTTGAAAAAGTGCAAATCTGTCAAAAATGCACCGGGACCCCTTCAAGGGAGTGGGTGTCGCTGGGGATTTTTGGAAAAGCCCCTTTTCCAACGTCAGTTCCGCAACTAAGCAAACGTGATAATTCCAAAAAATTGTAAACTAACAGAACCAACCTTCGCGGTAATTTGAACTAACAGTAATCTGATACAATCCACTACGCCGACACTCACGCTTTTAAAAACGCTTAAAAAGAACGCATGTTCGTACCTATCCTTCAATTTTTCATCATTTTATTATTAATAATGCAAATTGCTTTTGTTTAAAATTTTGCTTTCGGGCGAAAAAAAAAAAAAAACCGCAACAAAAAAAAAAAAAAAAAAATTTAAAAAAAAAATTACATAATTTTGAAATGATCAGTTTGGGAGGCTCAGGTAAAAGGTATCTCCCCACCAGTTTTGGAGATATAGTTTTCGCCCTCATACTCATCTGGGAGCACCAAGACTTGTTTGACAATCATTAGAGGTTTTTTTTTTTTGAAATTCTTGATTTCGGCGTCTCTTGAGGGCCATTCAACTTTTCATTTTAGCTCAAATTGTTGAAATTGTCAGTTTGGGAAGCTAAGGCAAAAGGTACTCCTCCACCATTTGAGAGATACAGTTTCGACTCATACTGCATCTGAAAGCACAGACTGTTTGACATCCATTAGAGGTTTTTTTTGAATTTCTGATTTCGCGTCTCTTGGGGGCCATGTCACTTTTCATTTGAGCCTAAATTTTGACAAAATTGAAACCAGAAAAAATGCTTCAAAATATTTTTTTCGTATATACAAACACTTTTAAGGGATTTCTAGTGCATTTTAACAAGGTAGCCGTCAAAAGAAACCAATTAGCGCACTTTCAATTTAAGGGGGTTGGGTGTCGGTTTTTTTGAGCCTTCTATCAGATTTATTTATGATACATTATATGGTTATGCTAAGTTGACCCAAGGAATCTAGTGGCAATTATTTGTTTAAAACAATGTAGAAACAAATCTAGAATTTCAAAATTACGACCTATTTTTTGGCTTACCCGCATAAACCGGTATTTCAACCATGATATGAACATTTTTTTATTGTGATATACCCGAAAACGATGCATGACATTAAAATTATCGGAATGTCTTAAATCGAATTCTAGACCATTCATTATTTTCAAGCCAAAATGTAACTAATTCTCGAATTTGACGCTGATTGGTTAAGAAATTTTAATTAGCTGTAAGCCAACTTTTTGATCAGTGAAATTTTCAGCTTATTTGGTGTAGCTTTTGTTCTGATCAGAACGAATTTTTTTCGGAACTTTTCATTCCGGTTCCTTTCATTCAATTTTCTGGAATTCTAGCAATTTTATTCAAAAATTCTTCTCCATGCACTTTTACGCATATATTATCTCTTATCGAAAAATGGCTTTATTCTAAACTTGTCTAAAAGAAGATAGAGTTGAAGTCGAAAAACTTGCAAATCGGCGTTTCAGCTGAGATTCTAGAAAAAAAATGTCAAAAATCCGAAAAATCCTTCTCATCACTTTTTTGTTCTCTTTATTCGTCTACTTTTGTGTAAATTTTGAGACGCTTTGTATTGGGGTCTAAAAGAAGATAGATTTAAAAAAAAAACCCGTTTAGTGCTCTAGAATAGACTCACCACCTGGTGGTGTGATGTAACAAGGTTGACTTTGAGATGTGTAATCGTTTAGACGAAGCTAGATCTTACAAACGAGTATCCTCGATTTTTTACAACTGCCTAGATTTGATCTGAGGCGTATTGAAGGTACCAAAAAGCGACACCCACCCCTTAATCATCAATAAAATCAATAATTTTTGTTTTTGTTTTTTGGCCGCCAACAATCAAACAAGGATTTTTTTGGAGCCTGCACAAAAAATAATGAAAATTGAAGGAGAAAATTTTATTCTGACTGGTTTTTAGTAGGCTTTTTAAAATCGTAGGTGGGATTGTATCAGATTACTGTTACGTTCAAAATTACCGCGAAGGTTGGTTCTGTAGTTACAAATGTTTTTGGGAATTCATCATTAGTTGGCGGAAATGACCTTGGAAGAGTCTTCAAATCAGCGACACCCATCCCTTAATGAGGCCTTTTGACTTTAAAATGCTCCAAATTGATTTTAGGAGTGATTAAAAGTGTTATTAACCAATTATCAAAAAAAATTTCGACATTTTCTCGTTTTTTTTCTAAGTATTTTTCCCAAATGAAGTTCAAAAATAAACGTTTCTTTAATTTAAAGCCAATTTCTGATCAGTAGTTTCCGTGGCTTCTTTGAGCACACTTTCGAAAAAATGGAAGCACAGTTTTTTTTTTCGGGAATTTTGTTGACGTGACCTTCAAAAATTCATTAATTTTGATTTGGGGTCGAAATTTGGAAGAAACGCTCTAGAGGATTTTTACTTTGTTTCGAGCAACCTTTGTAAATTTGAGGTGAATTTTGAAATTTAACCTAGAAGAATATAGCCTTTTTTCGTACAAAAACGCTCTAGAGTAAGTTTTAAATACTAACTTATATAGATTAGTTAAAAAGCTATTCAAAATAAAACCTGGAGGCAGATAGATAATCCTATTTTGGTTAGGTCCTCTGTGTGCGACACAAGAGGACCTAAGCCAAAATAGCATTATCTATCTCTCCTAGTTTTATATCCTAAGGTTACATGTCGCTTATGCTCAGAGAGTGTGTGCATACAAAAAAAGTTTTGACACATTTGTCACGCAAGCTAAAGGCTAGATCTACAACTGGGCTAATCTGGAATAATATTCTTGAAGCCCTGGTTGGCTTAAGTTTTATCGAGAAAAACCAATTCAGTGCGACCAGTACCCCTTAAAGGGAGAAAACATATCGAATTTGTGATATTTAAATAGCTGTTATTTACCGACATTTTTCTTAAATAAATTCGAATTATTTAATTATTAAGTGTATGAGTGTAAATAAAAATATTTCGTTACCCGAGATTAAGAACTCGAGGCTAGGACACAAGAACAACTTTGCCAGGAGCTCTTTCCCCACTTTCCGCCACACTGCCGTTCAGAATAACTATTTAAAACACTTTTAAAATAAAACTTGAAATTTTTTAAATGTTCGAAATCGGTTTTTTGTCCGCTTAGACTTGGTGTCTGCTTTAGACAATCAACCACAGTAGTCAATCAATCACATTTACATAAGAATATGTTAATACTTACCTTTCTGCTTAAAGGGGTCTACTAGGAGCCCATATCTTTGTACCGAACATTCAATTTTGACTGGATTTTTAGAATTTTGATTCCACGTAGATTGTTCATAATAAGTAAATAAAATTTGAAAAAATTTAACATTCTGGAATTTTTTCATAAATTTGACACAGCTTATTTTGAGTATAAGGTTCTAAGGCAAGCGTATCTTTTGACTAAAAAGAGCTAAAGGTATGATTCTTATGATTTTTGAACTCAACGTGGCTTTTTAGTCATATAAATCAAAAATCGTAAAAATTACCGAAAATTTCGGAAAAAATATAAAATTTTTTCTGAGTGTCCGAAAAAACAATATTTTCTGCTCTAGGCGCTCGAACGGTTTAAATATTTGGTCATAGTTATAAACCGTTTCCAAAAACATTCATCTTACGCAATCTTTTGGTTTAAAAAAAACTGATTGGACGAATTGGATTGTCAAAAATAAATTTTTCCAAATCGTACTCCTGGGAGTTAAAATGAAATCCTTAAATCAGGCCACAACAGTTTTTGGTTAACAATTATACGAAAAACATATAAGTGCACGGAAAAATAGTTTGCCATGTAGCATGAACAAAAAATACAACTTCCGTGGGCAGAAATAGCAAAACAGTCCTTCTTCGCCAGCTTTGGATACCTTTTTAAGTAAGAAAATTAAAAAAAAGGAACACCCAGTTTTTCCGCTTGGAATTTCGCAGATAATGTCAAATTTTGAAACATTCCCTAAATAGGACGAAAAAAACTACAGCTTTTTCAATAATTTTTGTCTGGTTTAACGCTCATTTACCGGTGGTTCCACATGCTATCTAAAAAATATGATTCAAAACGTCTCCCGAGATTAACGAACTAACTTATCAGATGTTTTATTCACTTCCGATGTTCACTGCCGAAGATAAGCAATTCCAAAAAGTCTTTTGCCTATAGAAAACCTTTAATAACCATTTTTAAAAAAACTAAAAAACATACCACCAGGTGTCAGATTGTTTTTTTTCAGAGTCAATTTTAATTTTTTTTTTGGTCATTTTATATCTCCCCAAATTATCAATTACTATCAATTTTCTAATTTTTCAATCCAGGAATCTCCTAGTTTTTTCAATGAACGTCATAAACGGGACTCCAAAATGACTCATAAGGAGTCATCGGTCAAATCCGATTCAGATTCGAACTCCCCGGTGCGCATCTTAGTTCCATACCAAATTTTGGGGCCGATTGGATTCAACTTAGCAAGATGATTTTCGAAAATCCTGAAATCCTGCTATACAGTCGCTAAACCGGTCAAGAAATTCCAAATTTTAATCGGCAACCACGCCAGAATTTAATTCCTTTCTGTCAATATATCGAAGATGCTGCCAGTTCGTCGAATTTAATGTGAAAATCACTATCTAATTCATCTAAGATAATTTATCTACACAAGTTAATCGACGACTAGGCAGATCTTCGATCATAGTCTTACGGTGTTTCCAAATAAACAGTTTTTGGAAGTATATTGAAGATTGTCTTTGTTGTTCGTTTCAGACGTGACGTTCATAATTTTATGTTTCTCCGTCAAATGTGCCATGTTAACTGAAGTTTCCATGAAATTACGATGCCGTTGAACATTAATCAACTTATTTTCCCAAAAACTTAAGACCCAAAGATATCAAACGATCGGAACTTTTTTCGAGACACATTCTCCCACAAAATGAGAGAAATTAACTCAAGTATGAAACAACGTCAAAAGTAATAATTTTCGGTATTTTCAGAAAAATCTTTCGAAATTTTGATTCTTGAAAATTTTTAACCCTATCAGATTATAACAATTCGGAACAATTTAAAATGACCAGACAAAAATCTCTACAAGATGAGCCATAACATCGAACGGTTAACCCGCGGTATCGACGATTTTATCGGTATCGGATAACCATTGTTTTAACTTTTGAAAATTCCTTATTTAAAGCTTCTAAAAAGTTTTTGTACTTTTTTCAGCTGATTCTCTATCAGACTTTCAAAATACTCAGACATCGAGAGCATTATTTCGGCAGCTTTTTCTCAAAATCGTCTCCGAATTGTTCTACTTCTTTGAAGTTCAAATTTTGAACCGTCGTTTGCCAGTTTGATCATAAATTCTCACAACAAACTTTGATAAAAATTTACCTGGAATATAACCTTCGTTATTACTCTAGTTTTCAAATTTTCTTTTTTTTAAAATTGTAACAATTAATTTTGTTTCAACATCTGACTTTATCCGAATGTTAAATCTCATAATAATGACTCATGAATGACTCAACAATGTGGAGCCACACAAAAAAAGAGATTTCTGTGCAGCCTAATCAGAGCGCGTCTCTTAAAATTTAATTTCACTGACATCAAGATAACGTTTTTTTTTAATTTTGTATTTGTTAAGAAACGGAATAGAAGAAGTTGAAAGATTTAGAGGTCTTTCTTCTGATTTTGCGCTGTTAATCCACGGAAATATTTTTTACAGGTGGACTGTGTCAAATAGAGAGACAATTGAAAATAAGGAATTTAACTCAAATGAGTATCAAGTTTTATGAGCTCCCACTTGGTGTCAGAATTTTCCCGTCATTTTGAGCTCGAAGATTTAAAACTTTTTCTCAATCTTCCATAGTCAGTGTCTGAACGGGAATGAGTTTCTCAGTCCCGATCCCGAGTCGTATTTTTCCAATCCGGACGTCCTGAATCCCGAGTCTTATTATTTTCCTGAACCGGGATGCCGAATAATCCAACTTCATCCGAATACCATTTTAGAACTTTCTTTTCCCCTCTAATAACGTCAGTGTATAACTTGCATTTCTGAATATTTCATACGCAAAAAAAGAACGTTAAAAATTATAACTCAACAAAGATGAACTTAATGAAATGGTAACCCATTTTTTGACCAAAGTTTGATTTTTGACCCAAAATTTGACCAAAATTGAAATGAGGAAAGCTTTGGTTGGTTTTTAGAAGCGCTCGTTAGTGGCCCAAAGAATCCCAATCGTTTTTTGATAAAATCTTCAAATCAAAATTCTTTGATTTTTTTTAAATCGTGATCTGGGTGTGAAGAATGAATGAATCGCAAAATTCAAGTTTAACAACCTTGTAGGCTTTTGAGTTTACAATGAATATCCATTCATATTCGATTTCTCAGTTAACTATTGTTATTAAACTTATAGAGCCAAAAATGCCAAAAAGTTTACTTTTGACGGAATTTATAGTATTTCTGAGAGGACTGAAAAAACACAATACAATGTACAGGGTGTGAGGTCGACAAAAACATTTGTTTTCAAGAAATTTAACATTTTTTCTACATCATTTTTGTAGCATCATAAATTTAAAGGTTTATCAATTTTCTATCATTTCAGATCAGTATCGTTTATAAATATGCCAGATAAGTGAGCGGAGAAAGACGAATCGATCGGGATCGGAACAACTGGGATCAAGTGATGAGAAATGTAGAAAAAAAGGCCAGGCGAGTAAAGGTACGAAATTCTACCTTACAGTATTTTTGTTTTCAAAAAACATTTGAACAATTTGTCTTAAATTTTTTTCTTGTGGCTCAAGAATCAGGCCAATAATTGGGTAGATTACGGTAGGTAATTTGACAAATTGCGTAATCTAATCTGGTATTTATCCAAATAAATGTATTATGAGCTTTTCGTAAAATTGGCGCGAAAAAACGTACTTTAAGTATAGATAAAAAGGATAGATATCTTTGAATCATATGTGTTCTTGGTTAAGGTTTCGACTCTAATTCACTATCAACATTTTATAATAAGAAAAAATTTACACAGATTTCTCATAATAATTTGAGAACATAAATCTAAGAATTTTTTTTATAAAAGATAAAAAGGCATACAAAAAAAGTACTAAAAAAGGTAAAAATAATACATGCCATCTTTAAAAATACTTCCGAGAACGTATTAAGTAAGTTAAATAGATTATCGATATAAACATATCCATAACACTTCTACTTTATAAAATTGCCCTTATTCGAATCGTAAAATACCACTTTATTTTCCAAATTTGTCAAATAACTCCTCAGATTATTTTAAGTTTGTTTTGATAATTTTTTCTTTCCTCAGCTTGATAAATGAACGTTTAATTTTTTGTCTAAACTTTTAAAATGCTCCGTGAAATGGTAGATTTTTCAGGAAGTCGCCAAAAAAATTTTCGTCTACTTTTTTGCCGTTTTATATTTAATTTTCTATTTTTCATTGAAAGAGGACTTTCCAGTGAAGTAATGAATTATTGTCTTTACTTTGTAAAATGCACTCCTATGTTTGTGTGTCCATTAAGGACTGCGTATAGCAGTGGTGACCCTTAAAGCCCCAGTTAAAATCCCCTTTTTTTGCAAAAGCCGTCGGGAGCTTTAGGGAGTGGGTGTCGCAAAGTTTCAGCCCTTTCCCGAGCCATTTCCCGCAAATCAGAAAGGTGATATTCCAAAAAACTTGTTAACTAACAGAACACCTTCGCGGTAAATTTTTAATCTAAAGTAATCTGATAACAACCACCTACGCCGACAGACCACGCTTTTAAAAGCTCTTAAAAGACACGCAGTTCGTAACCTACTCCTTCAAAATTTTCATCATTTTTTTATTATTTTTTGTGTGAGGCTCTGAGAAGCCTTACAGAATAATTCAGAGCCGCTTTGTTTTTAAAATTTGCTTTCGGCGGACCAAAAACGCAAAAAAAATTAAAATTTGAAATATCAGTTTGGGAGCTCAGGCAAAGGTATTCTCCTCCACCAGTTTGAGAGATATAGTTTCGACTCTACTGCATCTGAAAGCCGGACTTTGTTTACAATGCATAGAGAGTTTTTTTTGAAATTTGATTTGGCTTCTCTGGGGCCATGTCAATTTCATTTTAAGCCAAATGTGTTTGAATGGGTAGTTTGGGAGGCTAGGCAAAAGGTATCTCCCTCCCCAGTTTAGAGAGATACAGTTTCGGCTCATACTGCAATCTGAAAGCAAAAAGCTTGTTTGACAATCTTAGAGAGTTTTTTTTTTAATTTTGGATTGGCGTCTTTGGGGGCCATGTCAACTTTCATTTTGAGCTAATTTGACAAAATTAGAAACCAGAAAAATGCTTCAAAGGCGATATTTTTTTTCAGACATTTTAATTCAAGACATTTGGTAAAAAATCAACACAACTCCCGGTCTTCGAGAAAACCCGTTTTTAAGATTTGACCGGTTAACCGTCACGTCGGTCTTTCAAAAATAGATAATTTCAGGTATCCCTCATTGGCTGCTGTAAATTGAAATTTCTGGATTCGGCTGAGCCATCTCCGAGAACATTCGATGCAAACTGATTACGTTTTTCATTATCCAAAAAAAAATATGCCAAAATAATTTTTCCGTAAATACAAACACTTTTAAAGATTTTGGTGCAATTTTTAACTCGGTAGCGTCAAAAGAAACAAATTAGCGGCCACTTTCATTCCAATCATAAATAAATCCACATTTTTTGTTTTCGTTTTTTTGGCCGCCAAAAGCAAAATCGAGTAAAAGGACATAATGCATTGTGTGAGGCTTCTTTGGCCCCTGACAACAAAAAAATAAATAAAAATATGAAAATTGAAGGTAGGTACGACTGCGTGTCTTTTTAAAAGTGTAGGTGTCGGCGTAGGTGGGATTGATCAGATTACTGTGAAGTTTAAATTACCGCGAAGGTCGTTCTGTTTAGTTTACAAGATGATTTTTGGAAGCATCACCTTTGCTATTTTGGCGGGAAATGACTTGAAGAGGCTCAAATCAGCGACACCCACTCCTTAAGGAGGTTGCTATACCATATCAGCCGAATTATGTCAGATTTTCGAATACATGGCTAACTGATGAAATTCTCAAGTTACTAGTTTGATAATTTCAAATCGACTGGTTTATTTTCAAGGCTCTAGCAATCGGGACAGGTGGTTAAGCCTCAAATTTCTTTGAATCTTAAAAAATAGAATCGTGCGAAAATGTTTTCAACAAGTTTTATCTCAGCGAACTAAAATTAATCCAGAAATAGTAGACTATACCGTTAGATATTTACACTTTATCAATTTTCTACAATTTTAATGTGGTTAGTCATACTGTCACATTTTACTGATAATTGTGAACAATAAATTGTATTTCGAACCTTGTTCTCACCTTTGATTTTTTTTTTCCTTAATTGTTTAATTTTTATTTAATAATTATTGTTTTTTCCAGCTTTACAACTTAAAAGAAAGGGAAAATATAATTCGAAAATGAAATACGTTCACTAATTTTTATTTCTCTTATTTTAAGGCGAATAAGAATAACATGTTTTTCCAAATTATTTTCGATTGAATATGTAGGTGGTGTGTTGTATTCAACGATTTTAGCCGAGTACAGTCAGAGTATTCGAAGATATAGAACACTAGGAGGTGTTGACCTGTGCGTCCAGTGATCATTTTATTGGATTACGAGCGTCTCAAAGCAAAGCTTTGATATAATTATTAGGCACAGTTATCAACAGACTCCGAATCGATAAAACGAGCCTGTCCTAATGTCAGTATTGTTTGATGTACTAATTTTCTTCATTTTTTATGCATAAACCCTAATCATTTAAAGGAAGTTTTAAATATTTCACTTTTTTTCTTAGTTTGACTGACGAACTAGAGGCCGCACAGAAAAAATCTGTGGTTTGCGTCTATAAGGACACCCTCTATAAAGGACAAATGGCAGATTGGCCAAACCTACGCTTTTGAGATTTGACGGTCCTTCATAAGGACACAATATGGGCAAAAAAATTCAAAAGGGTCTTTTTTTCAAAAATACAAAAATTCACCTCGTTTTTCGTAATAAATATGGGTAAGAGCAACAAAAAAAAAAAGACAGGTCTTCAAAATTTTTATGAAATTGGCGAAAAATAAGGACAATTTTGGCAAATTTGTCTATAAAATAGCTCTTTCCCATAAATTATCTATAAAACACTCCTTTTTCGGAAAATTTTTTGAGCAAAAAAAAGGGCTTCACCTATTTTTTTTTTTTTTTCCAAAAATTTATCAAAGACCTCTTTTTTCGAATTTTTTTTGCCAAAGAGCAAAAAAAGAAAAAAAGGTCTTCAATATTTTTTCTCACAAATATTTTATTATTGTTAAGAATTGACCCCCGAACTTTGGCTTAGTTTTCAGCTCTTCACACTTTTCATTTTTGAAAATTTTTAGAGCAATTTTAAAAAATACAGGGACAATATGGCACCAAAAAGCTAAGGACAAGATATGGCAGAAGAGGTGCGCCTGAGTCGTGCGAAAACTTTGCCTTTCTTTTTTTTTAGCTTTCTAGCGCTATTTTCGATTGTATTTACTTTAGCAATTTTTGCGAACGATTTTTAATGGAACAAACGACACGATTCACATGGCAAACCGACAAAAATTGGCCTTTGTGCCTTATGACACACCGACAGTAATGTTTTTCGTCCCGCAATTCAATGTTTTCCGAGAAAAAAAGACATTACATTACCCCATTGCTTACGCCCCGCACAATACCACTATAAGTCATTTGGTCTTAGATTTTTCGAAGTCCTTTTTAGGTGACAGTAGATTTGTAAAAATAACACTAAAATGATAATTTAGTCCCAACAACGAAAAGGGAGGAAGAAGCGATTAGAACGAAAAGATTAAGCCCGCGAAGCCGTGGCCCGAGGAACTGAGCACTTCGAAGTTGAAACCTCGAACGAGCAGAGTTAATCAACAAGAACAAGATACCCGGGAGCTTCTCAATCGCTGTCTGAATTCGTACAGGTTACGACCCGAAGGGAAACGTATAAAATTGGTTTTTTAAAGGCAACATAATACTTTTTTCTGTAAAAAAAATAATAAAATTATAATTTTCAAAGTTAAGTATGGACACTTATTCATGTGTAAGAAAAATTAAGAAATACATTTTGAAAGTCGAAATTTGACACCCTAAATTTTTGCAAGCCAAGAATATTTAAAATTTGAATATATGAGACCAATTTTTGTACTTTTTGAAAATATTTTTATGAAAGGCCACTTAACATTTATAAAGGAAGCCATTAAAATAAAAAGATCAAGAATAAATATGACACCTTATTTTTAATAACGAAAAATATTAATAAATTTTAAAATTATGATTTATATATATATTAAAATTTTAAAATTTTAAAATTCACCATTTGATACTAATATTTTAAGGAAATCCTAAGTTATATCAAAGAGCATTTAAAATGCCATGTCCAATCACATCACTCGGCTTGTCGACTCAGTTCAATGAATCCCGCGATTCTTATTGGTCACTTTCTCAAGTTATGACGCCTGATAAAAAAGCACCTAGGACATCATTTTCGACTATAGCACCTTATTTTTTCTTCGATAACGATTTTTAAAGTAGTCATGAACCATATTTTTTTCAGAAAAAATAACATAATTGGGTAAAAGTTATTTTTGAAAAATAACCTCGTACACACTGCCTTCTCAATGATAAATTCCGACCCCTGAAAAGTGTCTTCAGTTATAGATAACTATGTTTAATGTTTTCTAAAGTGTTCCAGTAAGCATATTGTTTCACCGCCAAAAGAGGTGTTCCCTGTTATAAAGTGTCCGCAGGTATGAGAAAGTGTTTCAATTAGAGGGGCAGGACATAAATCACGTTTAAGTGCGACAACTTGTAAAATAACAGCAAAATCGTTTTTTTAAAGTTACCCTTCTCTCTAAGCAAAAATCCAATGACATGAGCTAATCTCTTATGCCTTTTACGAGCCCAATTTTATTTCTACACAAATACACAACTGTTTACCATGTATCGTATTTTCTGTCTAAATTTTCTATGTTAAAACAAATTAACCTCATCAAATGGTTCAAAGCTTTCGCGCTGATTGGCTCGTGAGATGGGGTCTTTTTCTTAATTGATCACTCTGTCATGTAGTATTTTGGTGTTGTATTGTACTGACTTTGCTCATCTTAGTTGAATTAGTTTCTATCTTATTTCACTTGTCAACAAAGTTTTATACTAGCCTGGTTTTATTTTAATTGGCATTTTTATCTCGGTGAAAACGATCTATATGAATTTAAAAAAAAAACGACTCGACCAACCTTGATATTTTCACAGAATGTGGTCTACAAAATGAAATCTGACACTCTTTGAGGGGTTCATATTACTGATTATATACGGGTTGTTGAGACATAAATATATATGATTTTTTCAATTAAACAATTGGTTTTTTTCAACGTTTCGGTTTATTCCATTTTCAGAGTGAGGAAATAATGAAAATACAAATTCAGAAAAAAAACATCTTTTGTTTCAAAAGCAATTTAGCGAAATGAGCCTTGTTTGCTAAAATAAAGCTAAATTCGTTTTTTAAAAATTCAAGTAATTGCAGTGTTTTTTCAGATCTTTGAGGGTCATATTACATGACTGACGCTATATTTTTGATTATAAACATGCAATTAAACCGAAAAATAATATCTGAATAAGTTAAAATCCCGTTTCCGCTCCTTAATTCATGGCTCACAATGAAAAAAACAAAGATAAATCCTCATCTGAAAGAAAACATTCCCTGTCAAATTCTTGAAAATTAAATTTAAGTATTATTTTTTCAAGTTTTTCTGGCAATTTCAACGGTGTTCTTTTTACTTTCAATGAATTTTCAAATCTAATTCAATCTTCATTCACAGCCAAAATTCTGATAAACATTATTAAAACTGCAGAGGTATCTGATATGAAATTATTTTCCGAATTTTTTCAGTTTCACGTATATGGTTTTACCATAAATTATAGTCTATAAATTCTCACAATTTCACAAAAAACTAATTTCTGGAGAAACATAATTTTACGTAAATCTTCCGACAAATTTTTCAATAAATAATTAAGTAAATAAAGCGTTGGTGATATTTTCTATTTAGTCTTACCTCGTTTGATTTTCCTTATTTGAGAAGTGAATTCGTTATATCGATGAGTGTAGTGGCTTTCTTGCTCGTCTTCCTTGCCTATCACGCATGCCGCGCAAGTAAACATGACCACCGTTACCAAATGAAGAAGCTTTACCATTTGAATACACAAATGAGTTAGATTGGACAGCTTGCCGCTTAATAATTCTGGTATACCATTTTTAGAAATAAACTTTATTTTCCAAACATTAACTTACACCTAACAGTGAGATCATACAGTAGTTTGGAGTTTTTTTACAAATTTTTTTTTTTAATTTTCAATTAATTAGGCTTTTCCAAAAAATTTATTTTAACCCAGGAAACCCTAGAGACAACCTAAAACTTACTTTTTTACCATGTAATCGAATTTCTGAAACTATCTCTGAAAAGTATACTTCTGAATTCTCACGATAAACTCATTTTAATAAGCGTTATGCCAGTATCATATTTCTGAATTCAGCCAAATCCAAACACGATTCTCGAGCTATACGACCGACGTATTAGCAAAAAAACTCGCCGATTTTTCCAGAGTCCTTTTTTACTTGGATTTTATCTGCTCGTCACGCGTGGCGCTATAAGCCACTAAAGCTAGAGACAGCGATTGGTCTGAGACTGTTCTTAAAGTGCAAATTAACGATTTGGTAAGCCAGGGAAGGGGAACCGAAAAAGGGAAAGGAAAGATTGGATTAAACTCTGTGGGGAAGGGAAAGACGAATCCTGGCCTTATGCGGGACGGAATTTGTTTTTGCACGATGAAATATGGATGGATTTAATGTAATAATCAAACTGATAAAAACACTATAGTATAAAACACTCATACTAGGATCAAATTTCAAATGACTCTCTATCGGCTTTACTCTTAATTTTAATAATAAAATTCTAATATGGCGGCTCAAAATTGAAATCGGGCTTTCTTTCGGAATTTCATAAAGGCAGTTTGAACATTTTGCTTTCAATCACAAAAATTCAAATTAACTTGTGAAATTATTATTTTGCGTGACCCGCACCAGGCTGTGTGTTTTTTAAACACATCTTCAATTTTCTCAAATAAATTATATGTTAAAATTTTGAGAAAATTGATGATTGGTGCTCTATTCGAAAAACGGTGTTTTGCGAAACCTCTAGGAGATAAAATGTGAAAAGAATTCTCATGAAGAATCCCTCACAGATCACTCTGAATCATTTCAAAAGCATTTTTAAGGTGATTCAAATAATCACTTTCCCCACATGTGGCTATCTGTGTGTTTAAAAAACAATCACGCCAGGTGGGTGAAGGGGGTAGGTTAATCTGCCTGAAAGTTTGACTAATTGATATAATTGGGTAAAATTTAAATAATTATCTGATCAACCCTAAAATGATTTTTTTAATTATTGTTTAAAATAACTTCCTTTTGCAAGCAAAAGTTGCAACGCGTTATTAAAAAATTAAATGCCGTTGATGAACATTTGCTATTTTCGTTCTTTATCAGAATTTTAACTCCGTGGTACACATGAATTGCGTTGCTGTGTGCATTTGTTTTAACGGTTTGAGCCGCGTTTTAAAAATTAATTATAATCGAGTTTTTTAGGATAACTATTTCAACCGTTTTTATACATATGTTTTTCATAACTGTTGGGCCCACTTAATAATTGCGGGTCAAACCTCAAAGGGG
>SCLH01000896.1:5724-17829 GCA_004367855.1 Oikopleura vanhoeffeni
GAAAAAAAAAAAAAAGGGGGAAAAAAAAGGGGAAGGAAAAAATGTTTTTTTTTTAAAAAAAAAAAAAAAAATTTTTTTTTATTTTGGGGGAAAAAAATTTTTTTGGGGGGGTAACCCGTCAAAAACCTAAAAAAGTCCCCCCAAAAAAAAAAAATTTTCCCCTTCGTAAAAATCTCGAGGCGTCGACACCAACCGTAAAATATGACAAAGGGGACTTTCAGCCAGAAAAAAACCACCTCTGAAGAAAAGAAACTTTCTCGACCAAATGTCAATGAATATAAACTTTAAATACTGAACAAAAGTTTAATTTGAAATGAAATACCCACAATATTCTTCAATTATAGACATTTACCTTGTACTTTTGAGACTTTTTTCTCCAAAATAAGCTCGAGACAAATGCAAGGAAACTGCAAAACGGTAAAACTGTGAAATCACATAATAAACAAATTAAAATAATAATAAACAATTTAAATTCGTAATGGACGAAAAGGAAATGTTAAAAAAACGGAATGGGTAAAAAACGAGACAAAGTCCACTTGACATAATTAGTCCACAATTTGACTGAAATTTAAGAACCTCTGTCAGCCGTCTGGTAAAAAACGGAGAAGAATCGAAAAGACTCCCACCCTGTATTAATATCGTCTTTTAAAAAAAATCTGTATCAAGGTTAGTGGAATGGAATGTACCAGTGAAGGCGCCGGTCGCAACGGACGGCGAGGGTGGTCTGGGCGTTCCACGTGCGAGTAGATGTCAGACCGGACAGAGATGGTTCTATATTTCGAGTAATTAGTATGTTAAGAAATAAAAACATTAAACGTTTGCAACGATGACACTTTTTAATCATGAAGAATAAAAATAATAAAAAATCAAATTTCACATATTTTTTTCTTTTCATTTTATGCGCCTGAAAAAATTTTACCCAATCCTGACCGGATGATGAACCCCCCTAAAAATGCAGTATTTCTGAGGAAGTCCCGATTTAGAAAATGTATCTGAATCTCCTCTATAATGTTTTCTGTCTGATGCCTCTCTCAACCAAATGAATTACGTAAGGTTTGAAGGTCAACTTAAGTAATGTCCCAATTCCTAAAGGTATAAAGCAAAATGAAACTAAATAATGAAAATTTTAGTCTATCCTTAATCACAAGGACTAAAAACAGTAAAGTTGCAGAGCCTTTACTCTTTGCTCCGTATAGCGCCAAAGTAGCGTCCCGAATGCGTTTTGGGTGTGAGAGGGCTAAAAACCCAAATTAACGAGCTAAGTGTAGTTTTTCCGTAAACAGGTTTCGGAAAATATCCCAGAAGACTTACAATTCAGTCAGTTCAAACAACCCAGCCCCCACCCGTCAAAGTTTGAAGGTCATTTCTACAGTATTGTTTTTTTACCGCGAAATGAAATTGTCATTTAGTCTAAATTACAGCAATTAAAATGGTAACTGGTGTATGTGTATTTTGAAAGCCAAGCTAAAGCCGATGTCAAGGTTCGAAATATAATCCACCTAGTTACCATTTTTTATTGGCCGTAATTACCTAAATGACATTTTTCATTTCGCAGTAAAGAAACACATACTGTAGGTTCCCGATCATCTTAAGAAATAGCCGCAAAAGAATTCTGACTAATGCAAGAGGAGATCCTACAAAATCCAAATATTATTGCTTTGCGAGTTTAATAAGCCTCATTTCTCCGTTTAGAACAAATCTCTAGAAACTACATTGTAGGAATTTTTTGCTCCTCTTTTTCCAATTTGGCTAACTGTGCTATCCGCCCATGATAACGATTCATTTTGGCAAATATCTAGTCTTTTCCAATTTAACCATCAAAACGGTGGAATTCAGATTTGTCCAAATTGGAAAAAGAGGAGAAAAATCACCACACTGTAACATGCGATTGTTTTTCGTCGAGTTTTTTGTTGTTGTAGGGAATAATAATTTCAAAACTAATAGACCTAGGAAACCGAGTCTCGGAGAAGATAATAAAAGTTGCAGCGTCTCCACAACGTGTACACTTGGGGCACGATAACTTATCGTAATCTTATGAATATGCTTGTGTAAACTAAATTATATTATGTGTACACTTAGAGCTAGACGTCACCTAACTCGCAAAACGGAAACCCGGGGGATATTGAAAAATGAAGTAAGCCCATTCATGATATTTGGACTTTTATATCCAAAAATAATACTACCTAAAAGTATACTTCTAAGAATATTGTGTCTATAAATACATGTAGTATTTCATAATTTTGGCCCAAACTCTAACAATTTTTCAAATGCCAAATTCTAAAATGTGAATTTTTTACATTTATGGTTATCGCATTTATCGTGATTTTATTCTCTTTGTTATGTATCTTTATAAATATTCGGTGTCAAACATCGTAATTGCAGGCGTTCCAAGAATGGCTTTTTAATCCTTTCTCACATGACAAAAGATAGGCAACATCTACGGCTCAACGCCCAAAATTTTCCGCTATTTTCTGCTATGAAGAGGAATAAAGGGTATAAAGCCATCCCTTTTGAACCTGAATCGTATGGGTAGAAAATTTGAAAATTAGGGAAGTTTAACGTTGTTTAAAAAACGAGGAAATAATATTCTTTCTTCAACACTTTATAAAATAATTATAACAAAAAAATTTTACAGAAGATTATTTTTTCTTTCCTAGGTCTCTTCTTCTCGCCTTTTAAAACATCGGAATTTTGTTAGGTATCTCTTTTTTTTAACTCCACCGCACCCTAGTCGGAGTCATTAATCCTCGAAGACCATAGCTATGGCCATGAGCAGATATCAAAAAACGGTTTGTGGTCCAGTGAAATTTGTGGCGACCAAAAACTTTTCAATTTTTATCTGGTCACCGCATAATTATGTTCCAACCGGAAGTACATAGGTTCGAATCCAGTCCAGCTCAATTTTGTTTCTAATCGAAATGTGGGTGTATTATTGAATAATAACCGGTTGAATTACATAATCGTGCAAAGAAAACATTTTAATACGATCAATTTATTAAAAAAATATTTTTTGAAAATTCTCTCTTATTTTACGTCAGAAAATCCGGTTCAATTTCCAGGCTGATTACGGCAACTGGTTGACGGAGAGAAAAACAAAAAGTTTGTGGTTCGCCAACAAATTTACCATGGTACAGCATTTCAAAAAAAACCGTTTATCGATAGCTGTATATTAGGGAGCGCACCAGTAAACAACGAGAGAAAACTACAGTAGTGATACAAATTCCTTTGACTTCACGGGGGGTTGTTGACCCAGAAAAAAACGCATTCCGGGCAGAAAAAAAAAGTTTTGGCCATCCTAGTGGTCAGAAACTGGACTTTTTAAATACGGCCCATTTAGAGCACTAAACATCGATTGAGCATACAAACCTCCATTTACTAATTTTTCAGATCAAGGGCCAGCCAGAATATAAATTTGCTACCTTATGGAAATCTAAAAACTTTTGAAAAAAAATTCTGAAATTTCTGAAATTTTACGAAATTGATCCAATCTGGGACACTAATTTTTCTGTCAGATTGTGTCAAATTTCCTGAGAAACAGGAAAAAGCAAAAGTCAATTATCCCGCGACCATCCCCACGTCACTCAGCTCAAATTTAACAAAAAAACTGGTATTTTTAACCGTAAAAAAACTCGGATTTTGAAAAAAATAAAAAATATTTCTTCATTTTGAATTCTGTTCAAGAATTTGTTTTCTCGTTTAGCTCAAGAGCAAACATTCAAACTTAGAATTGCCTGGGTGCGATCCCCAGGTAACCTTCGAGAGAAAATGACCTGATAAGGGTGGGTTGAGTTTTCTGAAGCTAATGCTCCAGGAAGCAAAAACAATATTTTTGACGCAGAATTCCTTTTTTTTGATAAATATTTTTTTGTGAAAGTGAGTAATTTCTATCTTAGCCGATCTCTTCAAGACTATTAGACAAGTGGGATAACTGCAGCGACTCCAGAGACAAATGTCATCAATCTCGATTCAATTTCTTCAGACAAGTCCCCCGAAATTATTCCAGGGGAAGATATTCAAGTTCAGTCCTTGGACATTTACGTTGAATCTTATAAATAACAGGCTGATCTGGGAACATTTCACGAGATTTTTTGATGTTTATCGCTATTTAAGGGCAGAGTGCAATAGGATATGTAATTAGTCCTCAAAATTCTGCAAAAAACTTACGTGCGTAATAAAAGAACATCAAGACGAAATTTACCTAGAAAGTAATGTGGGGGAAAAATAGAATGATTTCAACATACAGAATTTTGAAATTCCGACGGACTGTAAAAAATAACTACTATATTCGTAATGAACAACGGTTTTTTGGGAAAAAAAAAAAAAATTAAATAAAAAATATCTTAATAGAAGACCTTTTTGTTTGAATCTGTGCCTTAGAAATTTTCAATAAAAAGCATAATTTTGCCTTCTCGTCTCTAAATGTCCTATAGAATGCGACATTGGCAAATTGGAAATCGAGTATCAGGTAAATGGGTTCCTTTTTAAATAAGACAAAATAGAAGGTAAAACTTCAATTTATGATAAGTTTAGTCTACATGTAAGTTATTGTGGTTTATGTCTATAAGGACAATATGGCCCAACCCTACACTTTTTATTTTGGCGTTTCGTATATAAGGACAATATGAACGAGAAGAGACAATATGTCTTTTTCGGGAATTTGAGGAAAAGATCAAATAAAAAGGTCTTCATATTTATATATTTTTTAAATCACGGATTTTACGAATTATTTTTATAAAACATATATTTTTAAAAAAATTGACCAAAGAGCAAAAAAAACTGTTTATTGTTTTTTGACTAAATAAATTTTAATTGATAAATTGCTTTCGATTTTTTAAAAGAGTAATTGACAAAATCTCAGCTGTCCTTATAGACGCAAATACTAACGAAATGCGCAGAAAAAAAATACGCCAATATTTCAAATTCCAGTTTTGAGATGATGAAATTGGATAAGAAAGATGCTATAAACGGTGAAAAACTTCGCCTTAGATTTTCTGCAGTTCTCTTTATTTTTAATGATTAATCTCACTGTTGCTTTGAAACAATTTCTAGATTTGCCACCCTTGTTTAGCTCAGGTTTTGACATTTCACCATTATTGGCTATTCCTATTACTGCTCTCACTGGGAATTATTTTATTTCCACTTTATGTAAGATTACGACGAAATGCCTGCTTTTATGATTGCAAATACCAAAATGCAAGTTATAAACCAACAACATATGATAAATACACAAAAAGGCCTTATTCAGAGTAGGGATCGTTTTCTCCATTTATTTTAAATCTTACAGTAAAGTGCCTCTATCAGGACGGACTATTAGACTTTTTCAAAAAGTTCACCAGGTCCGTCTTTAAAGACGCACGATTTTTACCGAGACTCGCGATTTTACGTCCTTACAGCGCTGGATTTTCAAAATTAACTTACAAAAAATTAATTTTCATGGCCGAATACTGCAAAAAAACCTATTTTATCAAATTTTGTTAAAAATCAATTTTTATTCATTTTAATAAAATTACAGCATGTCACATTTTTACTCTGCGATCTTAGTTTTTGCTTTACTTGATTACACTGATTATTCGTCAATGAGAATATTTTTTTCAAACACCGACACCTGTACGTGTTTTGTCAATTGTATTGTTTGATTGGAGCTTCTGCAAAAAACTAGGATCACAAGAAAAAAATGTGACATGCTGTATGTAATTCAGTATGAAAAAAGGTGTTTTTCTAAAAAGGCTGTTCCGAGCTGAAATTCCTGCCACGTGGCGTTTTCACGGACGGCCCAGCAGCGAGATTTTCTGCCATGCGCGTTTAATCGGACATGTTGCGCGTTCAAACTGTCTGTTTAAGGATGTGGGCGACGATATCTCAGCTTCACGTATAATACTTTTTGATTCACCTATGTTGTAGAGAATTTTTCTGCCAAGTTTTTAAACTTATAAGATTTTTTTTTGGTTTGAGATTTTTTCAAAGAAAAGTCGGTTTTCGGGGTTGAAATTAAAGGTAAGGGGGTGGGCGTCGGAATTTTTTGAGCCCCTTTATAGAATTAATTTAATGATACAATTAAATATCCGGTTTATGACTGCGAAAGTTGACCCAAGGAATCTCAATGGTGGCAATTATTTTTTCAAAACAATCAGAACAGAATCTAGAATTTCAAAAATTCGAATATTTTTTTGCTTTAACCGCGCATACAAACCGGTAATTCCTACCATGATATAACATTTTTTATTGGTGAATAGACCGCGTCATCGAAAACGATCATGACAATTAAAATTATCGGAATGTTTAATCGAATTCTAAGAAATTTCAATTATTTTAAGCCAAAATGTTAAACCTATTATCGAATTTGAAACTGATTGTTAAAAATTTTTGATTAGCTGTCAGCCAACTTTTTGATCCGTGACATCTCAGCTTTCAATTGGTGGTAGCTTTTGTTACTGAATCAGACGAACATTCTTTTTTCGAGCTATTTCTTTCCGGGTTCACTTCATTCAATTTTTTAGAATTCTACGAATTTATTCAAAAATTCCTTCTCATCACTTTACCGGGGCAAAAGTCAAAAATGCGAAAATTCCTTCTCATCATTTTTTGTCTCATTTTTCGCTACTTTGTGTAAATTTTAGACGCTTTGTAAAATGTGGGGTCTAAAGAGAATGATAGATGTTTGGAAAAAACCGTTAGTGCTCGTAGAATAGACCCCACCACCTGGTGGTGTGATGTAAAACAAGGTTGACTTTGAGATTGTGTAAATCGTTAGGCGAAGGCTTAGACCTTATATAACGCAGTATCCTCAGATTTCTACAAACTACCACTAGACTTATTATGAGGCGGGATTGAAAAGGTACAGATTAAACGAACGCCCACCCCTTAAATTAAGGGTGACAATAATTGAGAATTCTCAGATAACTTTGTTGATTGCGCTATTTTGTAGAGGAATTTGTCACTGAGTTTTTTAACTATACAGGATTTTTTTCTGATTTTGAATTTTTTTCAAAAAGTAGGTTTTAAAAATATAGTTCAGAATTTCCACCAAAAAACTAAAATCACAAGTCGTTCCTGCGATTTTTGGAAAAAAAAACAAAGAAAAAACTCTCCGCTCGGAACCTTAACCAGGCTTTGCGTGATTTGATGCACAAATTGAAAAAATTTTCTATATATTTTCAACGAGGAGTAAGGCCTTTTGCGTGAGGCTCCCAAAAATACGCTGTTTTGACGCACTAGGGGCAAAAATTTTTGAAATTTCTTCCCTGCTGGAGGTGCGCATTTATATTTTGGAAGTTGAATCGAATAACAAGAAAAAGTGATGAGGAATGAATGAGGGTGTAGACTTTTTTAAGTGCTTTTAGAGACGCCTACTAAAAATCATTTTCTGAGCGTAGGTTGAGGTATCAGATGCTCTGAATAGTACTGGCACCTTCCTTAAGAGTTGTACTACGTATTTGGAAAAATAATTTTTCTGAGCGCAGGTTTCTCAAAACTGTTCACTGAAAATGGTGTAAAAAGAGCCAATTATGCGTCGCCCACCATCCTTAAGGGGTACTGTTCCACCCATGATAAATTTTTCTGTTAATTCGAGACTAGACTATTCGGCCCAAAAATCCAATGGTGGTAGTCTTCGCCTTCCACAGAACGTCTAGTTCGAAACAACAAGACACTTTCAAGACCAGAATGAGCATTTTTTGGGAAACATTAAAGAGACCCATTTTTCTTGGTAACCACACACTCTGACTCCCATTTTTATTCTATTATACGATGAACTATGTGGCACTTTAATCCGGCCGAGCGCGTTTTTTCGATACAAATGTTAATTAAGGGGTAGCCGGATTCGCATGTTCTAGGCCGCAAGTTCCCTAGAAACATTGCACCGCTACCCTAAATTTTCATTTGTATCGAAAACGGCTCGGCGGGATTAAAGTGCTACATAAGATCATCGTATGAATAATATAAAATTTGAACTCGGATGTGTGGAAACCTAGAAAAATGGTCTCGAATTTCGCTCAAAAATGGCTCATTTTTGCTCTTTGAACTCTCCTAGTCGCCGAACTAGAAGTCTGTGGAATGCGAGACTACCACCATTGTGATTTTTTTGGCCGATTAGTCTAGTCTGAATTTAAACCAGAAAAATTTCATTATGTAACAGTTACCCCCTTAAGGGGCGTTATGTACGAAATAGATTTTCCTTAAAAATTTTCTCCCCACTAATTCGGCCAAAAAAATAAGAATGAGCTCTTGGTCTTAGACTATTTCGATCAGCTGGTTTGCCTCACCAGGGTGGCGTTGAAGCTGCAAAAAATTCTTAGGGCCATGTTATAACTGCTCTCCAGGCTAACCTGCAAAGCCCAAATTACTAATTACTTATCGTTTGTGACTAGAGATTTAGTGAATCTAGCGATGGGCCCAAAGCGAAACAAATTTTTGTCATCTGGTACAGTAGATAACCTGAAAAGAACAAAAAAAAAACATATTTTCTTTTTCAAACGCTCTCCACTAGGCGGTGTTGATTTTAGAGATCAAATAGTGTTGCCCATCAAATTTTCCAGAACCTCAACTAGTGTTTGGCCGAGCAAAAGATATTCTCAAATAATTATTTCTAGAAAATTATTATTTTGAAATGTTAGAAAAAAAAATTTTTTGACAAAAAATCACAAAAAAAATTTTCTCAAGAAAAAATCATTAATATTAATTTAAAAGTGATGCATAATAACTCCCTTAATACTCAAATTTTCTCAGGTATGGATAATTGTGTCTCAAAATAAACCTCATTTTGAAATCGTAGTATTCCTTTTAAATTAGTAGATTTGTATATGGCAAGTACTACTATTAGATATCCTGGAAAACTTAAAACATATGTTTTCTGAAATCCCTGAGAAAAATTGAATATAAAGGGAGTAATAATCACACTTTAATTAAATTTTAAGGACTTTTTTTTGAGGAAAAAAAAAAAAAAATTTTTTTTGTCCATTTTTGTTCAAAAAATTTTTTTTTCCAACATTTCAAAAATAAAATAATTCTAGAAATAATTATTTGAAAGAATATTTTTCTGCTCGGCCACAACACTAGTTGAGGTTTCTGGGTAAATTTGAATGGGCAACACTATTTGATCCTCAAGTTCAACACCGCTAGCGTGAGAGCGTTTGAAAAAATAAAAAATATGTTTTTTTTTAGTTTTTTCAGCTTATCTCTGTACCAGCATGACAAAATTTTTTTTCGCTTTGCCCATACCTAGATTCACTAAATCTCTAGTCACAACGTAAAATTAGTAATTGGGGCTTGCAGTTAGCCTGCGAGAGCAGTTTAACAGCCCTAAATTTGCACTTCAACGCCACCATGGTGAGCAAACCAGTGATTTCGAAAATCTGAAGCACCAAGCTCATATCTTATTTTTTTCGGGCCGAATTTAGTGGGCGAGAAAATTGTTAGCGAAAATCTATTGCGTACATTAACCCCCTTAACCGCACTCTACATTATAACATTTTCGAATTTTTAACGTTTTTTAGCTGATGAGTCATCATCAGTGATGACAGACATTTTACCGAAAATTCGCCATGTGCCTATAAAATAATTGGAATCAAAACTTTTTAATGTTGATTGTTTTTTATTAATAATTATCCCTAAATGAGAAAGAGAATATGATGAAGCTACAAAGAAAATGGTGGCGGAATGTGGAGAGCTGAGAGGACAGATTTTTAGAAATTATCCTATTTTTGAAATTTTACCATCTGGTCTGTTTTTGTCGGGAAATTTATACGCATCGTGGAGCATTTGTTCAAGCAGTAAGTTAATTGTAAATAATGTGAAAGTTTGATTTAATTTTGATGTAGTTTTTGAAAAAATGCCGTAACCTAAAATATTGGATTAATTCACTTGAAATATTGAAATTTCCATATGTTATTGAAAATTATTTATTATTTAATTATTCTCAAATTTTGCTCTCTATCATCACTTGTGGCCAATTTTGGTGAAAATAGGCTATAAGTTATAGCCTATAACTAAAAAATGAGATTTTTATCTCTAGCGGCACTTGTGGTTATTTTTGAAAATTTTGAAGGTTATTTTTGGTTCACCTGATATTTTTTCAATAAATGATTCATTTGGAGAAAATGCAGTACTAGCATATTTCGCGGGCAAAACACTTTTCTTAGGCTGAATTCATATCAGAAAACCTGAAAATAAGAATTATCCAAAATGACCATAATTGCCGCCACAGAGTGAAATTAAAAAAAATCAAATTCTATAATGAGGGATAATCAAAACGATAATTTGGCATATTTTTAGGGCAATATTGAAAAATTATAAAGACATTATCGCAAAATATCTATAAATCACCTGTTTTTATAAAATTTTTACAGCAAGGCTAAAATTGTTGATTCAGCCTTCATTAATTTTAATCATTGATAAATGGCTTGCAATTGTTTTATTAAGGCAATATTGCACCAAAACGTGAGCTCAATATGACAAAAGCTTAGCTGTCCTTATAGACCCAAACCAAAGTAGTATGTCCTTCAAGTCTGGAATGTAGATGCATCTTTTTGAATAAAAATGCATCTACATTGCAGACTTCAAAAAGAGAGCGATCTTCGCCAGTTATTCAAGAGACATACTGTAGAAAAAAGTATGATGTCAAGCTATATGTACGATCGATTTGTGTCTTCAGATAGAAAAACGGGGATCAATACTCCTTATTCAATCTTTTCATGGAAAATCACTGATCTTATTTTTTCCTCCATTAGCAAAATTTAATATGGAAATTGGACTGAAGTTATCAAATGTACAATATTTTTTATACAAGTATACCAACCTTACGAATGTCTCCAGAATTCACGAAGCAAGTTACTGCAATGGAGAACCGCTGATGATTATGAAAGTAACGATGAAAAAAAGCTCAACTGCGAAACTTGTGGGCAACAGGTTAAAGAAATTTTTATGATGTGTTAAGAATATTTTTAAGATTTACAAAATTATTTGAGGAATAACAGAGTGAGGACAACTCCTCTAATTTGAGCCATTTATTATTAAAGTTATGTTGGAAAATTGAGACTAATCTAAATTATATAGTAGCTTTTTCCACTCAAAAAATAGGAAAATTTCACCAAATTCTCCAATTTTAAGATTTAAACTCAACACTACAGTTGATCCTATTTGAAACCAAATTTTGAATTTTGGTTAATGAAATGTCTCTTCAAGTTGTTTTTGTCTCGATCACCTCCTTAAGTTAAAAACTTTCACTAACATAAGTATTTAGTTGCTATGGAAAATTTATTGAAGATCTTACTAGTAATATACTAGCTGAATCTACAAAACTGAAAAAATATGCAGTCAAACCTTTATTTGAAAACTTTGTCGGACTCGCACTTGAATATGGTTCAACAGAAATGGTTGAATTAAAATGAAAAAAGCAAAATTACAGATGATAACCTATTGTTATTGGTCTAGCAATTGTACAGTTAGTAAACTACTTTTCATCAAGTTTGCTACTTTATGGAACATTGTCTTCAACAAGGAAGTTATAAGCTACTTTACTGTGACAGAGATTCAATGGCGTCCGGATTGACAAAAACGATATGACTGATAAAATCAGATAATTACGTCAAAAATTGGAGAAGATGTTCTTTCCTATCATCAACCAGAAAAAATGGTTTATTTTCAATCCGAATGGGGAAACTACTTTGTGCTAGATGACTCTTTGAGCAAAAAGAAGCCAGGACTACTTAAAATTAAGATATATAAAACTTAAATACAGTTCCGCTCTCTAATAAGTACAAATTCCTACCCCGAAAAACTTTACCAGTTAGAGACCGAGTAGTGCATATTTTTTGAAATGTTGTTATATAAATTGTTCAGTTGAATATGAATTCGAAAAGGTGAATTTATTGCATCAATCAAACGTTATTTTGAAAAAAGTAAAAAAAATGATGAAAAATCTCGAATTTCTATAAAAAATTGCTATTTTTTTGAATAAAAGCAGATTAATACACTTTTTATTATTATTTTAAGTTGATATAGTAATCAAGTGACAGTGTGGAACCTTTTGATTGATTATATTAATTTTTATATAAATAATTTTTTTCATGGAATTCTTAAATCGAAAATTTTGAAATTTCACTACCAAAA
>SCLH01000896.1:17850-29344 GCA_004367855.1 Oikopleura vanhoeffeni
GACAAGACATTAGGACTACCAATAAAAATATGCATTTGTGCTTTTCCACACCCAACGACCGTTCAAGAAGGGTCCAAAAAAATTTCGGCAGGGTTGCATGAATCTGATTTCGTCGAATAAAAAAATTAAATTAACATTTGTGTTTTTCAGTTAATGTCGCGACACCTTTCTTATGGACAAACCAATATCTTCGCATTTGACCCAATTGTTTGGGGCACGATTATATGGGGGGGGACAACCCCCCAAACCCCCCTAAGTGTTGTTATATGTGGCCTTCGCCCACGTTAGGGGGGAGACCCCCTAAAACCCCCCAAATTGTATGGTGGTTTGGCCGATTATTCGGGGGAAAACCCCCCAAACCCCCTAATGCTGTGTTTATAGGGGCTTCGCCCACGTTAGGGGGAGACCCCCTAAAAACCCCCCCACAATTGTATGGTTGTTTGGGCACGAAAATTCCGGCAGACGTTTGATGGAATCTGGATTTCTCGAATAAAAAATTAAATTTGTTTTTCAGTTTAATGTCGCGACACCTTTCTTATGGACAACCCAATATTCTTCGCATTTGACCCAATTGCGAGCATCAATAGCAAGTAAGTTCATTGTCAAGATTTCTGGTTATCAACCAATTTTAGTCTTGAATTGCTAATGACCGGTAACCCGGCACCACCTGAAGTTCAGGATTTTTTTCCATTTGGCTTAAAATTTGATCACGATTAACTCGTAAAACAGATTAATTCAACCTAGCCTGATTTTGCGGCGACTCACATATTATTGTGGTCAAAATTTAAGCGCCAATTACTACCCTAGTCAGATACGGCAAAAGCCTTAGGTCCTGACTTTTCGTGAATGTTACGATAACCCCTACTTCGCGTTCGTGTTTGACCCGCTTTTGATCAATGCAGAGCACCGGATTTCACTCTTTTTTTGACCAATTTTCTGCCTGAGAGCTTTCGAAAATAAGTTTTCAACCACGAATAAGTATGATTTTGGGCCCAAAAGGATACTACAGCGTCGAGTAACAAAAAAGTGCTCTTTACAACACCAGTGGTGTCGGGTGGCAAAATAAATGATGCCAAATTTTTTTTTTTCGAAAAAGTTTTTTTTTTAACGGCCCCAATTGCGTATATTT
Source organism: Oikopleura vanhoeffeni (assembly GCA_004367855.1). NCBI lineage: Eukaryota > Metazoa > Chordata > Appendicularia > Copelata > Oikopleuridae > Oikopleura > Oikopleura vanhoeffeni. The sequence continues at coordinate 18,980 of SCLH01000896.1, forward strand.
TTGGTCAGACTATGAGTAGTTCTCTTTAACGCCCAATACCCGTGTTTTCTCTTGGATTACCGGTGAACCGGTAAAGTCTGAAAACCATAAAAAATTTTGAGGTTCAATTTCGCTGGCCTACACGATGCTAAAAACCGTTTCTTGATACCTTACTACGGTTTTTGCTCCCAGAGGGGGTTGACCTTAAAAAAAATACCATAAAGTTGTTGACCACTTTTTTTTTTTTTTAATGCAACCCACCCTTGTGAGCATAATTTGTCGAAGGCCATAAGAGATATGCGACAAAACGGATTTTTTGTATCATCGTACACAAAGTGAATTTTTATTATGGAAAACTTTTTTTCTTTTCGCAAAGTCAACCGTAATTGACGGTCCAAACCGGTTTAAAAACGTTCTCTAACAGAACTCCACCACAAGAAAGGTTTCGAAAGTATACTTTTTAGAATATTTTTCAAGAGAAATTTTTTTGGCATCAATATTTCGAGTATTTGACACCACCCACGTGGTAAAAATAACTTTTTTTTCAATATTAATAACAAATATGGTTTTTACATGGCAATATACTTTTTGATAGTTTTTCAAGATAAATTTTTTAAAATAATATTTCGATATGTTGGCACCACCTACGTGGGTCAAAATAACACTTTTCCTCAATATCTAATACCAAATATGAGTTTTTACATGGCATTCCAGACTTTCCTGTGATAGTTTTTCAAGAAAAACTCTTCTGGCTATAAGTTTTTTGATATTTACACCCAGGGATAATTTTCCATATTTTTTGTTGACTTAAGTAACCTAAATGTGTTTTTTTTAGATTGGGACTACAGGATTTGAACCAAACGGTGATGGCAACCTGAATTTTTTTTTCGAGCTATCGTAGATTTAAGCAGTATATCTAGCCCTTACGGAATTTCTGTTTGTTTTAAATTCGGATGTATTTGAGTGATTTTGCAGTATGAAATGACAAATACTTTGAGCTGTGATTGCTGACAATAGGCGAAGGAAAAAATTTTCCAGCATGATGATTGGCTTAAGCAATCGACCTACCCAAACAGTGTAGTAAACTGCAAAATAATGCGTTTCTAGTTTACAAATAATCGATAATTTTTTATTTTTTGAAAAATAGAAATGAACCGAGAAAAGTTCTAATTTAATCAAATTATCAATTTTGCAACTCGACTTGGATTGAACTATGGCCTGCTAAAACTGATTTTTGTTATCGCCAATTTTAATCTTACCACGTAAATTCAAAAATAATAAAGGGGAATAATCCGAATTTTTAAAAAACAAATTCACTTAACACCTCCATTTATCTTTTAACCTTAACTCAGGTCCTAAAAAAAATGGACTTAAGCCCAAAATAAAATATAAGTTGCCTATCACCGTTTGTTTCAGAATCCTGTAGTTCAATCTAAAAAAAACACCCTTTAGTCGCTTAAATAAATAAAACAATACTTGCTGAGTCATCAAAAATATGAGAAAATTACTACATAAGCACCATCTAGTGGCCAAACCGGTTTGAACCGGATGTTAAGCAGTTCTCTCAGCCAACAGCACTACCTCGTATGCCATTGCAACGCGGACATAATTTTGGCCCATCACCGGCCAAACGCAAAAAAGGTATATGGGCACTCAACAGACCTCAGAGTACAAATGTCCTAACTATTTGAAAAAATGCGAAATCTGAGATTGATCAGGATTGATCGTTTCCTAAGCTGAACCAATGAAATCGGCCTATTTCCGCATTCAACGGTTTTTTGATTGCGGTTGCTAATTATCTTGTGTTGTTGTATCATTCAAATATTTAGGATTTGTTCTCTGAGGTCCGTTATCCATTAATACTGCGATTTGAAAACCCATTTTATATCCGCATGTATTACTATCATTTACTTTAAATATTTTTTCGCTTGGTTTTCAAAAATAAGCTTGATTGCATCTTATAAGACAAATAATTGCCTAACTTTTAAGTGGTAGTAATTTCTTAACATTAAAATTGTTAAACCTTTCAGCGAGTTACAAACGCATCCTTTACAAGGACTCGAAGTGTTTATAGTTACAGCATCTTATTTTTCGCTTTCCATGTCAAGGTATCGGCGATATATTTTGGCGCTGAAACCGGAATCAAGGCAGGCTGCTGATGGAGAAGAAGAGGAAAATGATATTGGTAAATATACTTGTGGTGATATGTGGTTAATTTTTATTGGACTAAAAAATTCGTTGGAATTAGACATTTCCATATCAAATTACGGGGCCCCTTTAGTCGTTTTTGCCACTTTTCAGCCCAAAATTTTTATATAATCGGCTTTTGAAAAACGATCATCCGATTGAGTTCTAGATCGCTCAAAACTGAGCACAAATATTTAAAAAAAAAATTAAAAATGGTCCCGAATCAGGCCATTGTTTTCGATTTGTTTTAATAAAAAACTGAATTGAAAATTTCAGTAATCTCAGAAAAAAACAACATAATAGTCCGATTCTGTCCAATTCATTATTATTTTTATTATTCACTAGATATTTGTGCTGGAGCTACTGAAGTTTGAGGCTATCGAAAACTTAATCGGATGAGTCGTTTTTCAAAAAGCCCGAATCATATAAAAATTTTGGCTGAAAAGTGGCAAAAAACGGACCAGAGCGGCCCTGTAATCGATATGTAATTAGTACGTATAATGCCCATTCTTGCTTAAGGGGTTATGTACGCAATATAGATTTTCCTCTAAAAATTTCTCCCCAACTAATTCGGCCAAAAAAATAAGAATGAGCTTTGTCTTAGACTTTGTTCGATACACTGGGTTGCTCCACCAGGTGGCGTGAAGTGCAAATTCTAGGGGCATGTATAACTGCTCTCCAGTCGCTAACCCTGCACAGCCCCAAATTACTCATTATTACGTTGTGACTAGAGATATTTAATGAATCTAGCGTATGGAAAAAGCGAAAAAAATTTTTGTCATCTGGTACAAGTAGATAAACCTGAAAAAACTGAAAAAAAAACATTATTTTTCATTTTTTCAAACGCCTCTCCACTAGGTTGGTGTTAAACTTGAGATCAAATTAGTGTTGCCCATAAATGTTCCCCAGAACCTCAAACTTAGTGTTTTGGCCGAGCAAAAAATTTCTCATATAAGTTATTTCTAGAATTATTTATTTTGAAATGTGAAAAAAACAAATTTTTTGGGTGACAAAAATCACAAAAAAATTTTTCTCAAAGAAACAAAAGTCATTACTTGTTTGGTCTATACCGGACACCCTCTTATAAGGACCAATATGGCAGAAATTATGGCCAAAACCTACGCTTTGAGATTTTGGGTCGTCCCTCAATAAGGAACAATATGGCAAAAATTCAGAAGGTACTTTTTTCCAGAAATTCACCTCTTTTTCGTAAAAAAAACAATGGTGCAAGCAGCAAAAAAAAAAAAAAAGGCTCTTCAAAATATTTTATTGAAATTTTTGGAAAAAAAGGACAATTTGTGGCAAAAATCTCAAGTGAGAGCAAAAAAAAAAAAAGGTCTCAATATTTTTGGGGAAAAATTATGGTTTATTCAAAATAATTCGATAAAAATTTGGAATGGAGAATAAGGACAATATGCGCAAAACAAATTATTCTCTATTTAAAAATTTCCAAATTCCCTTATAAGTATAAATATTCAAAATTTTCTTATATTTTCAAATTCTAGTGCAAAATTTAAGGATAATCGACGAGAAATTATTAAATAAAATTTTGCGGGGAAATGATGAAGACAATTTCCAAAATATAAGGACAAATTCACGAAAAAAGTTAGATTTTTTGGAAAATATAAGAATAATTATAAAAAAGGTTAATACAAGAAAAAAGGAAATTTTTATAAAATATATGGATTAGTCTTTAAATTGTTGGGATGGAAAAATTATGCTTTTAAGTAAAATTTGTACGATAATAGCTAGGACAATTTGAGAAAAATTTGCCTTCACTTTTTGAAAAAGGGGGTCTTTCTATGAAATTTCACTAGAATGGTGTATTTTCTAAAATTTTTCCAAATTGTGCTTATATACCGAATTATCCTAATTTTCCTCAAGTGTCCCTTATATTTTCCCGAATTGTTCCTAAAATTACCCGAGTGGTCCTAATTTTCTCCAAAGTGTCCGTTTATATTTCGAAATTGTCCTCAATATAAGCATAATTTGGTTTATCTTAGAAACAATTGGGAATATAAGGACAATTTGTTAAAATATAAGGGACAATGTGGGTAATATAAGGACAATTTGCTATATAAAGGACAATCTGGGATTTATAACGTGAATTAGAAAAAAAAAGTATTAGCGGCGAATTTTGAGAAAATAAGGGATAATTTGGGGAAAATAGGAACAATATTGAACAATAAAGAATCCCTCTTTGGAAAGTTTAAATACAAAAATCGAAAAAAATTTTTTGATTGCTTCATTTTGTTATGGGAAAATTTGTCTTTACTAGAAATTTCAAAAATTTAAATTTGGAAGAATTAATATCGTAAATTTCAATTTCAAAATTTCGATTCAAAATGTCAAATTGTCCGTTATATTCCCCAATTGTCCTTATGATTCTCAAAATTGTCCTTACATTCCTAATTGTTGGGGCAATATATAAGGACAACTTTTGTAATTATAAGGGCAATTGGGAAATATAAGGACAGATCATGGGAGAATATAGAGAACAATTGGGAAATTATAAGGGAAAATTGCGGGAAAAATTAAGGAACAATTTGGGGAAAATAAGGACCAATTGGGGAAAATTAGGACAATTTGGGAAATATAAGGACAAATTTGGGGAAATTATAACGACAATTTGCGGAATATAAGGATAATTTGGAAAATTAGGACGATTGGGAAAATCTCACCTGTCCTAAAAGGACGCACATCACAGTAATATTTTTGCCATATTGTCCTTAAATTACTTTCCATATGGTCTTTTACATTTTTTGCAATATTGTCCTTCCACTTTTGCCATATTGTCCGTAAATCATTTCGGCATATTGTCCTTAAATTTTTGCCCATATTTGTCCTTAAATTTTAACGCATTGACTTAGATCTTTTGCCAGATTGACCTTAAATTTTAGCGCAATTGTCTTCATATTTTCTGCCAAAATGGTCCTGTAGATTGTGCCATATTGTCCTTCAATTTTTCATATTGTCCTTAGGTTTTGCTATATTGTCCTTAACTTCTTGCCATGTTGGTCCTTTTAATTTAACAGTTTCGCCATATTGAGCTTGTGAAAGTTTGTCGAAATTGTTCCTGTAGATTTTAAGACATTATGGCAAAACTAAGAGAGAATATTGCCAAAAATAGAAGGACAACTATGGCAAAACCTAAGGACAATATGGCAAAACCTTAGGAACAATATTGGCAAACCTCAAGGACAATATTGGCAAAACTTAGACAATGGCCAAAACGTTAGGACAATATGCGCAAAACGCTTAGGACAATATGCAAAAACCTAAAAGGACAATATTGGCAAAAACCTTAGGACGAATATGGCAAGAACCTAAGGACAATTATGGCAAACCTTAGGGACAAATGGCAAAACCTAATAGGACAATATGGGCAAAAACCTATAGGACAATCATGTTCTTGCCATATTGTCCTAAGGAATTTTGCCAATATTATAGTCCAAGGACATATGGCAAATTTGTCTATAAAAATAGCTGTTTTTCATACAATTATCTATAAAACCTCTTTTGTCATTTTGACCAAGAGCAAAAAAAAGTCTTACTATTTTATTCCAAAAATTTTTTATAGAAATGACCTCTTATAATCGAAATTAATTTTAACACGAAGAGCCAAAAAAAAAAAAGGTCTTCACATATTTTTCCTCAAATATTTCTTATTGATTAATGAATTGACCCCGAAACTTTGGCTATGTTTATCCAGCTCTTACACCGCTTATTTTAGAAATTTTAGAAGCAAATTTTAAAAATAAGGAACAAATATGGCACACAAGAACAAAGGAAATATATGGCAAAATCTCAACAATGTAACCTTAATCGACGACCAAACACAGTAATTAATTTAAGTTGGTGATTCATACAATCCCTTATATACTCAAATTCTCAGATTTCAGAAAAACATGATTTTAAGTGTCCGAGATATCTAACGTAGTACTTGATATACAAATCTATAATTGAAAGGATACTACGATTTCCAAAATGAGGTTTATTTTGAGACAAAACCAAATTATCATCCATGAGATTTAAAGATATAAAGAGACAATCAAGTTATAATCAATCACTTGTAAATCAAACTAAATGACTTTTTTCTTCGAAGAAAATATTTGTGAATTAATTTGTCAAAATATTATATTTCTTATGCCACAATATTCAAAAATAAAATAATTCTAGAATAATCATTGCAGAATATTATATGCTACGGACCAAACACTAGTTGAGGTTTCTGGGAAAATATGAAATGGGCAACCACTATTGTGATCTCAGTACAACACCGCCTTTAATGAAGACATTTGCCTAACTATTCTTTGTTGGCTTAGAGGAAAGTATAATCTGTCTGATTTAATGAAAGCCTTACGAGCCATTAAAAATGCTCCAATGATACGAAGAAAGACGCGTGATAATTAAAGTGTACTCAAAACCCAATCATCAAAAAAAATATTCGAATTTCGCATTTTAATCGTAAGATATTTTTTAAAAGATAAGTTAAAAAATCACGTTCTGTGCGAATACTGCACCACTAAAACTCCAAAACCTATCCGCACTTGATACCGTAAGCAGCTTTACTATTCAGTGTCTTCCTGCTTTTCTTTTTTGAGCCTACATACAAGAAAAAATCGAAGCGACTTTTTTAAAATATATCGGAAAATGAACCAAAAAAATCATAGAATTTACAGTCTAGCAAATCAGACAATTGCAAAAAGCTACTCCTTGAATCTCTTAAAAAAATTTTTAAGGCAATACATGGAATAAAATATTGAGAGCTACTTTAGCAAAACAATATCCCGGAGAGAGATAGGATTTTAGAACGTCTATGCAAATTAGAAATAAAAATCTACGATTATGGCAGTTCAGAATATGTATAACAGTCAGCCGGATCGAAAAAGCCTTCCTTAGAAACTTTAATATACAGGGGTAGCAGGCAAAACCGATATAGTTAGAAGATTCGTCGCCCAAACACACCCGACTATACGCGTACTTTCTAAACTCTACGACGACTTCTAGGAATTGCTTGATTGGTCCAACCTTATGTACAGATCATCTAGAGTTCTTCAAAGAAATTGACGTTCTCAAAATATGCTAAGCTGTCATGATTAATCATCAAAAAAATGAAATAAAGTTAATTAAAAAAAAACATGGAAATTCAAAGAAGGTTCCAAGAAAAAAATAGACCCATGCCTACAAACTAAATTCATTTTATCAGTCGAAGAGAAATAGAAGTTCTGGAAGCATCCGCAAAGAAAGCTCTACGAAAAATCCTTGACAGCTACCTGCGTGGATATTCGTTCATAACAGTAATTTTCTTGAAACCTCAGCGGATATATATCAAACTCGACGCTATGCAGCAAGAATTATAATAAAAATGAAAAAAAAATATATATTAGCTTACAAAGGAAAGTAAATACAACGAACACGAAATTAAATACTTCAGAATAATTTACTAAAACTAGCCACCTTCTAAACGATTATGCCTAAGACAGATTACTCACGATATTAGACCAAAAATCTACAAATATAACTACAGATTTCTTAAACGTATTTTAAACACCTAGAGCCTATCAAGTAATAAGTTAGCGTGTTCACAAATGGTGAAACTTACGAACACAGTTAAGTACTTATTGCCTCAGGAACCGTTTCAGAAAAAACACAGCCCTACCTCATTTGATCCCATATAAACTATACGCGCAACGCCAGGAAACGAATAAATTTACTTAATTCAAAGCAGCAGTTAGGAATTTTGCGAGGCTGAACGTAAAGAGTTTTTATCTCGGTTCCAACTAATACGCAGATAAACTATACGCCGACACCACCCATAAGTATACTACACGTTACGTGATTGATGAAAATTGAAGCTCATGGAACTATACCGAAAATCTGGGAGGAGTAGGATTTTGAAATTCGAAACGTCACCTCTGATTACGAACTGTAGCTATTGGATAAATGATAATGGTCAAATAATTTGTGATGCACTTTCGCAAAGATTAAAATAGGAAATCTACAAATTAGCATTTACGGTTTTTCTCATAAGCTTTTAGTTTTCAAGAAAATAAAATCAATATCACCGATCTCTCTCTTTTTTTCCCAAGATACGAATAAATTTTAATCTTAAGTGTTTTGCATGCACCAAACACTTTCCTAAAACTGGCTCATCTCACATTTGTATTTGATGCCTAGTTTGGAAATAATTTTTCCGGAAGTAAAACTGCGGCTAAAAATCTCAAAAAATCAACTCTCCCTAATATTCGAACCAAATATCCAAAAAAATTAAATATGTTTTTGGAATCACCGCAAAATTCTTAATAATGTATTCGGAAGAAACAATTCTGTGACATTTATTTTGCCTATTTTAGGTAGGCTTGAGCGATATATCGGCTCTGTGATTCCAAGGGTTAAGCATCATTTTAATTGGGATTCCCCCCTTAAAAATGGATGTGGAAATACCATAGCTTTTTTGGAGGGTTAAACCCCGAGACAATCAAAAGTGTCTGGAATCCAGACTCCGGATGTGCGTAAAATTTGTAGCAAATTCCTGTTTTTGATCTTTTTTGCTTCGGTAGCGACGACCACCCCATTAATTTAATTTTAATTCACCGAAACGTCATTTCTGCAAATTTAGATTTATCGTATAAATTAATTATGGTACAATTATTAATTAGTAACACTATCAATTACTGGTGACGACGTCATCAAACGATTAATTAATTGACGTCACAAAAATGTTAGGCTATAAATTATAACTGAAACTGCTTGTTTGGCTAGTATTAAGAATTTTAATTGTCAAATTCTTCCGCTTAAAATCTTATAATTAATTACTAGTCGTAATTTGCCACCCTAATTTTTGAAGCTAATTAAACATAAAAATACTTTTAATTCTTGCAGATAATTAAGGACACGTTTTTCGTCAGCGACAGATTTGTAGGCCAACACGTTTTTTTATCTCAAAATTAACGGAAACTTAATTTTTTATGTTTTTTCTTATANGGTTTTGGGTGTGAGGGGGTTAAACGAAATTCAATTTTGAACTCAAAATTGAGAAATTTGAAATCGCATTCCTACAGCTGTCCAACACAAGAAATTATTTTTACAGTTTTTTTTTCAACTCTCCGTCATCAGGCGCTTCGTTTGAATCTACTCATGAAATTTTATTGGTAAAAAAATTCGAAAAAAATTGAAAATTTTACGAAAATTTCGAATTGTTTTTCGAAATAAAATATTGAGAGTGTGTGCAAACAAACCGCATGATCAAGGAGAATACAAAAATTACTATTAAAAAAAAATTTAGTGTTGGACAGCTGTTGGAATGCGATTTCAAATTCCTTGATTTTGAGTTTCAAGCTCATTTTTGACAGCCTTCCGACAAATCGTTTTTCAAATAAAAAAATTTTCCAACTAAAAACGATACTTCGCGTCTTGTGAGCCTACTCACGTGTAACGGCCCGAAAAATGTCCATTTTTCAAATCGCATTTCCCACCCTAGTCTAGTTTCGATATAATTTTTAACGAGTAAAACTTTGATTAACAATCTCATAAAATCAACTCGCCGTTATATTCGATCTAAATATCCAAAGTATAAATGAGTATTTTTTTTGTGATCACCGCAACATTATTCATTTTGCATTTGGAAGAAACAATTATGTGTAATTTTTTCTACCCTTTTAAGAATCTTTTAGGTTGGTTTTAGCCGATATATTCCCTTATTGCCATGTCGTTAAGATTTTAGCCCTAAAAAATGCGGAGAGAGAAAACAACGCGCCGTTAAAGAACGACTCAGTCGATTTGGTTCTCAGATAGCTTAAAATTCGACCAAAGCGGATTCTTTTTTTAACCAAAACTGATAATTAAACAATTTAAGTAATCTCCAGAAAAAAATTTGTCCGATTTAAATCAATTTTAAATGTTTTAATTTATGAGATAATTATGCTCAGTTTGAGCTATCTGAGAACCAAATAAACTTAGTCGTTATTAAATGCCGCGTTGTTTTCTCACTCTCCGCGTTTTTGAGGGCTCAAATCTTTACAACAGCGCAAGAAAGGGATATCGGCTCTGTGATTCCAAGGGTAGTAATGGGATGATAGGGCGTTTAACCCCCTCACACCCAAACGCCATTCGGGGATGCGAGTTTTTTTAAATCCTCAAAACGAGATAGAAATAATACCTCCACAGACTTTTAATTCAAATGTGTCATAGAGCTCG
>SCLH01000896.1:29365-51356 GCA_004367855.1 Oikopleura vanhoeffeni
TTAATGGTCGTAAGTCACCATGGGATTATCATCCAAATCAAGTTGACCATTTCAAGCCAAATGCCTCATTAAAACCAGCGACCATACCCCCTTAAGGGGTGGTCGTCGCATTTTAAGTTTTTGAAGCCAATGTGTCGCCACAAGTAGCAAATCGTTTTTGACCACTTTTACCTCTTTTTGATATTCAACAAAAATTCTTGATCCTAAAAAAGAATCCAAATTAACGGATCTGTCCAATCGAAACGTGCTTACAAAAGTGACGAATATTTTTTCAAAACTGTCTTTGATTTGGCTTTCAGAATCACCAAAAACTGTACTTTGCTCTAGTAGAAAGGGTCAAAATACTTTTTGACTCACTTGGTATAATCTGTTTTTTTTCAGATCGATTATTTTTACTTATAAATCGTCTTTTAAGGACTCAACGGTTTTTTTATTTCAGGTTAGCCGACATAATAACTGCACCAATAGCCTCAAGAAGCCAAAAGCAAATTTCTGCTCTTTATCATAAAAAAAATCGAGATTTCTCAAATTTTCGAGTTTTTCAGAATTTTTTCTAGTTATTTTATTTAGAAAAAAATACAATAAACCCTCAATTTTAATTGAAATTTTAAAATAAGTAAAAGTGCGTAGGCACCTTTTTTAACTTCAGGTTTTGCCAGTAGCTTCATTGAGGGTACTTTCGGTACAATCGATGAAAATAAATTCTAGAAACTCCAAAAATTGACTTCCGCTGAACAAAAAGCAATTTTCTATTACTAGGAGCGATGTGGTAAAAAAAAGTTTTCCACTGGAAATTGAAAGACATGTTTGCACGTATCTATATAAATTTAAAAAAATGTATCGAATCGTTTTCGATGAAAATTTTCGTTTCAAGTTTGGAATTTTACATTTTCTGATTCTAGAATAAAAGGGATTCAAAAGTTCAACTACGTAAGCAGATTTTTGTTCAGTAGACTATGCGCTTTAATTGATGCTACTTACAGCTCAATACGATGAGAATTTTTTTTCTAGAAATCATGAAAATTGACTCCGGCTGAATTATCTGCAATTTTCTATATAAAAGGAGCGATGGTTTCAAAAAAAGTTTATGCACTAGAAATCGAGAAAGACATGTTTCTCCTAATAATAAAAATTTAAAAAAATTGTATCGATATCGTTTTTGAGAAAACTGAGCTACAAATTCTAAAATATCATGAAATTACAGTTTTCATTATTCTAGAACAAGTCCCCCCGAATCGAAAGTTTTCGCAAATATTCCGAAACTGTAACCGTAGTATTTAATGGTTAATTTTACAAGTGTCAATCAATTTCATTAAGCCGTTCTCGAGCAATAACAAGACATGAAGTCAAAAATCATGTTCTAGAAACATTTCTCCCACTTCGGTGCTGTGGTTGCCTCAAAAACTTCTGTTTTTCTTTTGGTCGGAAGCAAAAAAGATGATCTTCCTTTTTAGCTTATTCAGAATTCTATAACTTGTTCTGATTTTGTTCTGAGCTCCGATCTAAAAAGTCAGAAAACCGATGAGTACCCCCTTAAGGGAGTACGGACGGAGGCTGTCATCCTGAGACTCATAATGATAGGAGCTCAAGTTTAGTGTCATGTCATTTTCGTGGCTGGTTTGCTTCAGGAAATTAAAAAAAATTTTCCGATCTGTCAAAAATTTGTCAAAATTTTCTATCATTTTCAGAAGTTTTTTTTCCTGTAACCGCACTGTATCTTTTGAAAGTAATAACTTTTAGCTCTAAATTTGTGTTGCATGAGAATTCACTGTGAATTAGATCTTGATGGCAATAAAAAAATTTTAATTTCAAAAAAAAATTCAAACTATTTTCTTAGATCCAGAAATTTGGGGTAACAGACGGAAGGCTGTTCTCGAGACTCAGAAGTGATAGAAGCTGATTTTAGCTGCATTCTTATTTTTGTTAAACGGTTTGACTTATAAAAAACCTAAAAAGATGATTTCGATAAAAAAATTTCCGAATTTTGCATAATAATGGATTTTTTCCTGCTAGTATTTTTTTCAAGGTAATTAACTATTTCTCGTGATCTTAGACATTGATCTGACTCATTTTACAACTAATTTTTATTGTGCAACTTCACTGACAAAAAAATGTATCAAAAATTTGATTTTTACTCAAAAAAAAGTTTCGGAATTTTTCTTCGAAAATCCTATTTTGACGAATTTGGGGTAAATAAACTTTGAGTGCCTCTACAAAAGCTAATGAGAAAAAAAAATAAAAAAAACACTTCGTTACCGCCTCGCTTTGCATACTTTTAAAGAGTGCTTTTTCTTCAAAAAAAAATCTGATATTGTTCGACGAAATGAAATGGGTCAGCGGAACATGCTGCAAAAACACCCATTATATTTTGGAAATTCTCTAAATAAAACAAGAAATTTGAAAATCAGTTTTACGCTGTTAAGGGGTGGCATGCGACTCGGCAGACTGGAGTCCCCATTTAAACTTACGAAATTAATTAGTTTGCTTAACTTTTTTCTGCTTAAATCATTAGCGTTGAACCAAGAATAAATGATCGCAATCTACTTATAAAAATAATTTTTTGCCTATTTTGGAAGATTTGAGTCCGAACTTTATTGTTTGAACTCGTAAATTTTTCAAAAAATAGCATAGCATTATGAATTTTCTACGTCAAAATGAAAATTTAAAATTTCCTAAAAAGGAAGAAAAAACGAAATTTTTGCACATCGAAAGGAATATTTTATTTTCATGAGTTAAATTTATTAAACATTTTGCCGTCCCCTGGTCAACGAGTCGGCCTTACAATTTAGTCAAGTCTTCGGTGAAATAATTTTTTTAATTTTTGATTAAAGAGGGCTAAAGCTACATTTCGCGCAAACCTATATTTTCATTCAGAAAAAGTATATGAGTCAGAGTATAAACAAGAGCGAAGAAACAAAACGAGGACATATTTGATAAAAGTAAAGTAGCCATGCCCAATATTTCAGCTAAGGATTCCATGAAAATATGTTTGAACGTTTTTGAAGAAATGAGGAAAATTTTCAAATATTTCCAATAGTCTTCGACCGGAAAGTCCCAAACAAAACTGTGTATGATTTTTTCAAAGATCATATTAAATATTGGCAATTACGCGAAAAGTTAAGTGGCCATTTGAAGAGTTTTTTTTTGTTGATTGAAACCAAATCTGTAAAAAAAAATTTGATAGGAAAAATAGGCATTTTTTTTATAATGCATCGGAACTGTTTTTTCAAAAATCTCTCCATAATTTGTGGTGGAATTTAAAAGTTTTAATTCGAGTTCAAAATTTTCTTAAAAGAAAAACAATGACTCGATAATTCTTTAGTTACAAAAGTATGCCTGGGAGTATGGAAACATTACTTTGTGGTATATGAGAAAATATATAAAACCCATTGAAAAGTTTTATGCATTCAAGGCCCATATCCGTATCTGCCAAATGCACCGACCCTTAAACTCGTAGACTCGATTTCGGCAGTAGTGACCATTCCACCATTAAATCGCATTTTACGACGCTTAAACATTAATGACAAGACCAGTTATAAAGTTATCGATAGAACTTTAAGAACAAATACGTTTGTGCGTTTTTTTATTTGAAATTTTTTCTGTATTACCAGTTACTTATTTTTTTGCAAAAATTTTTAAATCACCAAACAAAACGTTTCATCCTATGATCCAAAAAAAATTAAGACTTTTTTTCCATTCACACAATGCCCTAAAAATGATCAGCGTGACCGTATATTCAAGAAATAGGTTGGCCAAAATAGTACTGTTTTCTTTCAAAAAATTGCCTTTAAACACTTTTTGAAAAAATGAAGGTGGTCCTTAGAGTTTTTAAAGACGTTTTTAATTACACTCCAAGTCAAAAGAAAACCGATTCACGTGATACCTTCAAATTAAGAAATAGGTTTTGGCCACATACCCAAAATAAGTACTCAAATTAGCGCCGAAACGTTTTGAGGGGAACTATACACACCCTAATTTCAAGAGTATTGAACATAATAATATTTCCAAACACGTTCACTGATCTATTTTTTCAAAAAATAAGGATTTATTGTATGACAAATTTTAAACTATAATTTTTGGATTATTTCGTCACGTGATTTTATTCAACTTCCTGTAATGAGAAAGTCTTAAAAACGTTTGAAGTTGGACCCTGGAATTTTTTGACGTTAATTTGAGTACTTTTTCAAATTACTGTAGATTGGTACCATATTATTTTTTTCTCAAAGAAGTACTCAAATCATGCGAAAGACCCTTTAAAAGAAATCGTAAACGAATTTCTAAGACTTTAATGCATTACAGTACTCGGCCTCCAGTTTAAATAGTAGCATCCAGAATCATTAGCTTCGAATGTGATAACTAAGAATGCGGTAGGCGAGAGAAAGGTGAGAAAAATGAATAATATACGATTGGCGTTTTTTTTTAATTTCAAGATTTCTGTTGAGTTACCTATTTTTGGAAAATTGGCCTCCGGTTTAGAATAGAGCACTCTAGAAGCCAAAACTTCCGAAAAATTAATTAGTCTAGAATCAAAAAGGTTGCGAGTAGGCGTTAGGCGTACTACGTCTCATGGTTCTCAGAACAATAAATTGTTATGAACAATAATTTCAGGTCACTTTACTAGATAATTTGATTAACATATTAATAATTGTTAAATGGAAACTAGAGAAAAACCCTTGAATTAACTTAAACAGTAGTCAAAAATATAAATACAACGTTTAAAATTCTGTCAGGATTATTTGCCACTGATTGCCCGCACTGGGTACATTTTCGCGAAGTTTTTTTTCTCATCCCCATTAAATGCCTTTTTGTTCATCGGAATTTTTTTATTTTTTATTTTATTGCAAATTGGCTGACCTATTATTTTTTTAAGCTAAATGAAAATGTTGTTGATAATGAAACTTTGCTGATTAGATGGCTCGATCTATAGAATGGTCAATAGTTTGCCGGAATCGAGTCTGGGTACGATTCATGTCTAAAGTCTTAACGAGTTAGATTACCTCTAACTTTATTATTAAATCCATTTATCACGAAAGCAAGGCTTGAAACTACGGTCTGAGTTTTCTCGATTTCTTCGTATTCAACTAATTACCTTAAATTTACAAACAAATAAGTTAGCGTTTTGATGGAAATTCAACCAGATCAACCGATTCAATTCATTGTATTAATTGTGCCGATCCCTGGACTGAAAACCTTTACTATTTGGCATGGAAAATAAAATTATTTGCAAAAATTTTCATGTTTTTTTCGTTTTTTAATTATTTTTTTTAACAATATTTAATATAAGGCAAAAAACCGATGCTAAATTCGAATGCAGCAAAAATCAGCTTCTGATACTCTAATCAGAAGATGATGACGGCTGATAATTTCCCGAAACTAAATTCGGGGACTCATATATTCTTTGAGTCGACATCAGCGCCTTCTTCAACGCCCTTCCTCGCTCACAAAGGGAACAAGATTTGATCAAAATATTTAATATCCTTCGGGAAGATTTTATCTTATCAACTTGCTTGGTATTCCCGTCTCACTAAATCATAGCGATTTGAGTGACTCATCCAGGAAACCTCAAAATCTTACCAAAATACGTTAAATAGACGGGCCACTCAGCGTCAATCTTTCGCATATTTTCCCCGCCCAATTTTATCAACTAAAATCTTTTAATAAAAGGCAATAAAGGGATATAGCAATCCCCTTTAAAAATCACATTTTTAAACAAAAACGTTAGCAATAACATAAGACTTAAATGATTTTGTAAACATTCCTTTTATCTTCTGAGGAAGTATAAATGGTGATTTATGACCCAATTTTGTTTTACAAAACGTTTTTTTTATTAAACTGATGTTTTTAAATGAATTACCGCAAGGAAATTAATTTAAATCTAATCATGGTTAATTGTATTCAATACAATAATTTCAAAAGAATTATTTTATAAAATCTTGAGATTTAGAATATCTACTTCATTAAACAGCTTTGAAATTAGATAACTAGATTCGCACTTGAGGATTTCTAGCGATATCCTATCGCAAAATGAGGGACAAAAAAATTAGAAATGTGAATTTAGACAGGAGATGAATCACCACTATGGATTTAGTAACGTTTGAAAATTGATTTTTGGACCAGTGTTAGAAAGCTTGAAATAATCGAGAGAATATATTTTCGTTGGAAATACCACTGAAAACTTGTCTCTTCGGAGATGTTAAAAGTGAAGTATTAATTATGCCTTTAACCGTTGCATTGAGTGAGTATGTTTGTTTTATTTTACCTGCTAAATCATTTCCTAGGTTTTCTTCTTTTCATATCAAAAAAATAAAATAAATTTTCTCATGTTTTGATAAAAAGATTATTTCTTATGCACAAAAGCTTACTTTTCACGAGCAACCAAACATGTTAAGCGTCTATTATGATTAGGTTTTTGATACTCCAACCACGAAATAATTTGTTAGCGCTAATTCTGGCGACGGTATCATGATCCGAATTGTTTCCCAAATTTAATAATTATGAATATTCTTGATTTTATCCTGAATTCAAATTAAATACCTGCAATTGCAGGTCATACATAAGTTTTCTTGTTCTACAAGATTACAACCCCATTCAGGTCTCTTACTAATAATTAAGTATTTTATTTTTCAAATAATCGGAAACAGTCCGATAAATATAAAAAATATGTTCTGGGACCATGTAGGGGGATTGCGACCAGATTTGACATATTCACGTGAAATATTCTGAACTAGAGCTCTATGAGGAAAACCGAAATGCTTATTTGTAGATCTATCTGTATGCTTGCAAAAAAGTGACATCACAATTATTCTTGGACCATCTACACCAATTAGGTCAGTATGTACACCCATAACTACATTTCAAAACTGAAAATCTAGTCCCTCCGACGTATATCACCAATTAAGCTCCAAAGTTTCACAGATCCAGCTGTAACGATGTAGTTATGCTTTTTGAATCTTGAGCTTTATTTGATCCGGCGGACTGAACAATGTATGAACGCCATATATACCGGACGATTTTGACGCATATCAGACCTTCAAAATCTAAACCTCCGAGGATATATTTGCCCAAATGCTCAAATGTTTATCAAGTATTTTTAAGGAACATATGTTAAACCATTCTCGAGAGGTTTTCTTGCATTTCCGAGCTGGAACTCGGAAATATGATTTTTTTGTCAGTAGTTTCAAAAAATTTTCCGAAAAGAAAGTGCTTCGATTTTTTCGAAAGGAGGCTCAAGAAAGTCAGTGAAACACTGATGAGAAAGTTGGCTTACGTCAGGGCGAATATTTTGGAGTTTAGTGTCAAATTCGAGCAAACGGTATTTTTTAATTCATCTCTTTTAAAAATTATACTTAGAAAAAAATTCGAAAAAATGCCGAAAATTTCGAAATTTATTTTTTGATGATTGGGTTCTTAGTACCACTTAATTATCACCCCGTATCAATTCTGGGAGGCATGTTTAAGCCTTAAAGGCCTTCATTAATCAGACATTTATCAGACAGATACCCCCGTTAAGAGGGTCGGTTGCATTTTGACAGGATGACATTTTCACTTTTCATTTGTGGATTTTGTCTCTAAGAAATTCCCTCGCGATCCGTTTCAAGAGAGTCATTTCCGTCAAATACAAATAGAGAAATAGCATACTGTTGAAAATAATATGTAAACCAGGATAATAGATAATAATTCAAATATTATTTATTTAAGCAACGTTTTCGATAATGTTATTGTTCAGCTTATACTGATTACATTTCTTTTTAGTAAACCAATATTGGATACTTTCGATTTATTACAATCATTTCAATCTTTAATTTATCCCAGAGTTGAAGGAGATTGTTTTCTAGCGAATTCGCACAAAGTAAATTTAGCGATAGTGAGCCTCCCGAATATGTTGTTTTACTAAAAAAGAATGCAATCTTATAGATCTCAAACAACAAATTATATTACTGATTATTTGTAAATTCAGAACGTCTTTACATGCGAAATCTAAATGTTTTCCTAGATTTTTGCGCAAAAAATAATAAATGTTGGCAAACTAGCGCTATTTTTAGAATTAATTTTTATTAAACTATTAAACATAAATTTCCGATATCTCGGCAAATATTGGATTTAAAATTATTACAATAATATGTAGTTTATATATGTAAGTGGCTTTTGAAAAATAACGAGCTATTTTTTACCAACCAAGTCGGCAAATTTAAACTTTGCTTTTCAATCTTTTTTTTGATACATGAAATTTTCCACATTTTATGCTTGAAAATTTCAAAATTTCCCAATTGCAGATTTGCGTGCAATGAACCACTTTCAGATGGCCACTTTTATTTTTTATTATCTGTTATATATGTTTCAAGCGTCTTTGGAATTAATATACCTTGTTTTTGACATGTTTGTCAAATTTTCTTCTTCGAAAAATTTCAAATTTTTTCTCATTTCCATGTTCAAAAATTTTCAACGTATTTTTCTGGGATCACAGGCTTGAAAATAGTTGAGAAGAGCGCTACTTTAATCTTTATTCAGAACTATGTGCCTCGTTTTGATGTAACGCTCTTTTATACTTCTGATCATATTTTTGTGATGAGAATACCGAGTTTGCGCAAATGTGTACTTTTAGCCTCTTAATCAAAGAATAAATATAAATATTATCGCGAGACTTGCCTAATGTGTAAGCCGACCCATCCACTCGTGTTATCAAATTTAATACAATTCAAGATAGCTTGATAAAACATAGTTTCTTCGATGATGCTAAAATTTCGTTTTTTTCGTTTTTTTAGCGAAAATTTTAATTTTCGATTTGAGCGGAGACTATATGGAAATTAATTATTTAAATTTTCCGGTGCTCGAGACCATTTTTTGAGCTTCTAATTAATAAAAAAGACAATTTTAAATGTATTGAGACACCTAAAGTTACAAACGCGCGTTTGAGAGAGTTTTTATAAAGTACGCGTTTATCAAGTAAAGTATCGATCTGAAAAAAAGATGAGACAAGATTGAGCGCAAAAGCAGTCGGAACTTCACGTTTGAAATCCGTTCTTCATATTGAAAATATGAGGGTGGCACAAAAGTTTCCCGTGAGGACAAAAAATTGAAAAGTGCAAATCTGCTCAAAAATGCACGACCCCTTCAAAGGTGGTTTTACTACCGGTTATAAATTAGTTGACACCACGATCCCTCAAAAAGTTCCACAACTGACCAATGGTCGAACTGGAATCAGGACAGTTTCGAATCAAAAATGAACGACAAAACAAATCGACATGAAATATTATGCTTTTGAAGAAATGGTTAAATAAAGTGACAAAGTCGCAGGTTTACCAGTTTTTGTATCAAACAAACAACCATGTTTTTTACTAAAATAGTAACACCTGAAAGTTGGTCGAGTTGATACCAGAGTTCCAATTTGTATTCGAGAGTTTGAATTTCATGGGAAAAGACTAATCAAGAGTTGGATAGACATCTGAGAGAGAAATATTGCTGTTTTGAGACGATTTAGACGTATATAACGTTAATTGCGAATGAAGACTACTTTCGATGTATTATGTGCTCGAAAGTAATTTTACTGTTGATGTTTAGATAATTAAGAGAACTAATTTTTGGCTATGACAAATCGTCAATTACAAGCTTCTGCAACAAAAATTCAGAGATCGAAGCATCCGAAACAAACTTTTTCAACAAGCAAGTCACCCATAGATGTACAAAATATTAATCTAAGTTGAAGTGTCTATATATTTGTTGTTAAAACAAAAGAGAACATCTTTTCTTGGAGTTAAAACTATTCTTTTCAAATCGTTGGTTTAAAACAGTTTTCAAAGATATGTTAATGAGCTCGTCTTCGGCACTTTTTTGATTATACAAATTTCAGCTATAAAACTTGAAGCGGAATCTATAAATCTTCGGCTGAGTGCAATATTATAGTTACTTTTTTTAGTATATTGTTCTAATGTACAGCTATTAGTAAGTAAATGTTACAAGATGCAGAACTTATGTTCTCCGTGCATTCATTAACAAATTCCATGTAGGAAATATTTCGATTATCTTTTTCGAGGTAACGTTCGTTGTCCCACGATGAAGTCAGTTTACCGAACTACTTAAATTAGAAATATATTCGAGACAGAAGGTTGATTGCTTTTACTTAAAGTATTTCCAACCTGAGTTATTTGAAATAATTCACGGTCATTCTTGAGACGTTTCGGCGCGTTTAATGAACATCTTATTATGACGCAAAATTTCGAATGGACAAAATTTGCCTATAATCAGTGACGAAATTTTTTTAATTGACACTGCTGATGAAGCAAAACTTTGTACACCCGCAACATAGAAACCTAAAATATGTTTGAATAATTGGTGTTGCCTTTATCGTTTAGCAAGCTATTATACGAAATGCTATGACCAGTCGCAGTATTAATAAGATGAATGTATGAATATAAATTGTTCTGCTTTCTCGTTGGCAAACTATAGAAAATCTTGCGTTATCATCAAAAAAGTACAAAGCCTTACAGAATTTTTTAAAATTTATGTTGGACTATTTTTTAAAAAACATTGACTAGCATTATTTTCGACTGCAAATCAATTTTATTTTATATATTATGCGTCCAAATATTTACAAAAAAATGTTTTGAGGATTTTATTGTAATTTCACAACTGCTTAAATGTAATAAATTCACGTGAAAATGCACGAATTGGAATAGATAAGAATAATCAGTGCATAATCACATAACGGAGGCTCCTGGGTACCTTTTTACAGTGTTTTAAGCAAAATTTTTATTTAATTCGGCGTTTTAAAAACAACGCATGTCGAGTACTTCTTAGTATAGCTCAAAACTGAGCACATATTTTGTAAAAATTAAAATAGAAAAATCTTCACTGTATAGTAAAGGTTGACGTATGTAAGATAAGGTTTCCCGTAACTTTTGAAAGGTCTGACCGAAATTGATACTGATATCAAATCTTACAATTATTTAACACGGCTGAATGCATTCCGATTTCAAATAAACAAATCGATTTCAATTTTGGACGGTTAAAAATGTGACAAAATTGTATATTAATGGACAAGGCTGAGTGTATATATCTGTACCAATATTAAATCTTGACATGCTGAATGTGAGAAACGTTTACAATCCTTAAAAGGTGTGGACTGAAATTAAGAAGATAGATCTCAGCGCCCATAATTATTTATAAACACTCTCGATATTGGTCACTGAAATCAAATTCATAAGATCACGCATTTATATTCGTTCCACTATGAAAATGTCACAATATTTGTTATGAACCAAATGCCTACTTAAATGAGTTTTTTCCATAACAAGATGTGCGTATAGATTACCTTATTCAAACTTTATCCACATACGCATTTCACTTCAAATTTGAGCTTTTCACTTTCCTGAAACATCATTGTCTTCATTTCCAATGAAAACTTTTGCAAACCGACTCGTCAACGGTTCTCACATTTTGACGGTCATGCGACTATTCGTAGCATTTTCGTGCTGGAATATGCTATGTTGTAATAAATTGTCTCACTTTACCACTATTGGGCCTTACAGGGCTCAAATCTTCCACATAATGTGAAAGGTGAATATGCGTTCGGTCAAATTCAATAAGATAGATCGATCGATTAAATTAGAATTAGCTTGTAGCTGAATTTCCAGTTGCATGTTTTCCTTTCGATGATTATCAAGGATCGTGCCTCGTTACAAGGAAGATATTTGTTTTAATTAAATAAAAAAGTCGGCGTAGGCAATGGACACATACTTCGAGTTTTAGAGTTATTAGACACTTCCAGATTTCAGAGTGAATCTCCAAAAAGAGAAAAATATTACTAGTCCAGACCAAAATTGCTTAATATGTTTTTCAGCACTTCGGGAGCCAGAATACGACATCAATTATTGGAACAGAAGTGGATTTGCCAGGATCAATTGCAGAAGGAATTGCAAAAGTAACTTTTTATATATTTCATGATTGATTAACGGAAATGACAATAATTTAGATATCCAAGAAGATTGTGGAATACCCAAAAACCGAGCACCAGAATCTTAATAGACAAAACAGGTACATAGGATATGAGACATTTAATGTACAAAACGTAATTAAATTCATCTTGCTGGTAATGATATAAAAAGTATACTTAATGTATGCAGTAAACGATATACCTTATTAAAATTTTGTTATACAGTGTATATGACACTATCCTTTTCCAACTTAAGTCCATTTTAAAAATGATGGATCTCTATAAGCGCGTGTTCGAATCTCACTGTCTGAGGAGTATGATTATATGTAAGGGGTCTCTCGATTTTGAGACTGCCAAGTGTGGTCGGTGTGTGGATCACTGAATCAATCACAGACGATCACTGAGACAACATCAGTGTGATTCGAACACGCGCTTTTAAGACATCCATTCATTTTTAAGAATGACTGAGGTTGAGAGAAGGACATGCACTTGGACTTTTTTTCAAATTCAGTATGGTACATTTGAGGAATTTTTGTACAAATTCATCCTAAGTTACACCCTATAAAGTTTATAGCACTTATATATAATTATCATGATGGGGTTTAGAGTTAAATCATCAGAAATGATGAGGACATAATGATAATATGATAGTGCTTTTCGGAAATCGCCGTTCATTAATTTCGAAAGTAAAATCTATAAAACAATTATCGATGAACAGAAGTATGCCCCAGTTAACATATCACTCCTAATTAAAGAGAAACGATCCCGGACATAACCCGTTTTAGCTATTTTTGATTTAAACTCGTACATTCACTTTTCACTTGTTTCGCAAAGACAGTTTTTCATTAGTTTTAACTTCAATTCTAGAAAATTGTTTGACGGTGACTGCTACAACTTTTCAAAAAGTTCGAATATGAATTTGATAGCTTATTTAAATTCGAATCTTTTCTATTTTTAAGAATATAAATTATTGGAACATAACGCAGCAATTATCATGTTTCTGAAACGGGACTGGGAAAATTTCGGATAAATAAAAATATTTTTTCAGAAAATCATAAAAATGGTCTTATTTTTCTCTGTAATTAAACTGAAATTTATATATGATAAATTTTGATATGTCAACACTGACTAACCATTTTATGGAAACCCACTTTCGCGAAAAAATGGGTTTCCATAAATGGTAATGGGTTCATGAATGAGTATGGTTTCCATTAATGTGATGGTTTCCATTACATGAATTTGCGCAAAATTTGAAAAGTTGTTTGTCAGCCGAAAAAATTGAAAACCGTTATTTGATTTTTTTTCAAATCATATGTTCATGGATGAATATATAGGGCAGCCGTATCAAAAACTTTTTGAAGAGTTGGAGCAATTAAACACCAAAACAGACTTTATTTGACTCAAAGACATGCCTTGTTTTTCAAAAATGGTTTCCATAAATGGTAATTCCTGTTTTTTCAAAATGATTTCCATAAATCGTAATGGGTTTCTCATTAATGGTTATGGGTTCCAATTAAATAATAATGGGTTTTCCATTATCAGGGGTTTCATAAATGTTAGTCAGTGTTATAGTTACAGACCCCAAAAACAAATCTGAATATTTGAATGAACAATAACCGCGGGATACTAGCACACAATCAAAAGCGATTGCAGACAGGCGATTCATTGATCAGATTTGAAAGAGATGAACAATCCAATGCCTAGATGTCCGCATATTTCAACATTCAGGATCTGTCCTGTCAAGTTTCGTTATCCAAGGGTCCGTATTAAGTTTAACATTTAATTAGCAATTCGAAGCATTGTAAAGTTACTGTTACCCAAATTGATAGTCGATGCGCGAAAGATAAATAATTGAACATGTCGCCATAGAGTTTAACAACTCCACAATTTGAAGTCCAAATTAAGTGATCATTACGCAAAGTTCATTTTGAAGATATCACGTCTAAAAGGTTACAAATTGCGGTACAAACACCAGAACCGCCAACTTTTTATTGAATTTCTATGCGCCTTATGATAAAATTCACATTAACCATCAGTTCTTCTAATGCAGTCGAACATATTTCGCTTTACGATGACAAATTGTTATTAATTTATAGCAACGTAAAAACTATACTTCAATGATAAACTCATTGCCACGCTACGTTGAGTTTTTAGAATGCAATCGCTTGAAATTGGTACCTTGGTAAGAATTTTGTGATGTATTAGACTTTAATTTAATAGATAAAATAGCTGGAAGTCAATGGTTAAGTAAACTTTGCAAATGACGTTAACTGTTTTATCTACGTTTTCTTGCGTCAAAAAAAAAGTTTCTCGTAATGTTAAATATTAAGCCGAGTCTTCTCAGGCCCTGAGTCTCAGGGTCAACATCTTTCGTAACGATAACGTCAAAAAATTTTCTAGCGCTCCGACTTTTGATCAAAAGTACAATTGGATATTAATTTCGATATCCAGGGACATAAAAACTTCTCTTTTCGTATAATTTAAAATTGTTTTCATAATGAAATGAGAAATTTCCGCGTTATATCAATAAAAAAATTATAACATTGATATTTACACATACATCAAAAATTATACTTGTGCGTTTTATTCGGTCACACGTGATAACTGTGACTGGTACCAAATAATCACCACGATTCTCCACCAGGGGGAGCTAACCTTGGCCGGTCACCCAGTCACAATTGTTAAGTGTAAGGGATAATAACGCACAAGTATAATTTTGATATGAATCATATTCCCCTTTTGAAGTAGATTTTTAACTTATTTTCGTTAGGATCTCTGAAGAGACATGAGTACAACTTAACGTACATAATGTTTACTAGACCAAAACCATAATTAACAATCTCACTTCCTGAGTGGATCCCTTAGGGATATAATAAAATATAAGATTATCTCAACAATTATTGTCTTTGAATTTTTTGGATGAAATTTACCCGAAATTTTAAAAAAACGGTATCTTTAAATCCGCCTTGACTAAATCAAAAAATTACTACTATGAAAAAATTTGATCTTGAATAGCCTCATCTCACTTAAGGGTATGGCTGTGTAGGTGGTTAACTTAAGGGGGTTGGTGCATTTTGGCAGATTTGCACTTTTTCAATTTTTTTTTGTCTTCATGGGAAACTTTTTGCCACTTCAATAATTTTCGAATAAAAAGGATTTCAAACGTAAGTTGCCACTTTTGAGCTCACTTTGTATAATCTGTTTTTTCAGACGGATTATTTTTACTTTATAAATCGTCTTTAAAATAAACACTCTAAAAACGCGCCATTTGTACGTTTAGGTGTCCAAATTACATTAAATTTCTTTTTTCTGTTTTTAATTAGAAACTTAAAAAATGGCTCGATCACCATCGAAATTTATATAATTTAATTTCATATGATTTCTACGTCAAATCGAAAATTAAAATTTCCTAAAAAGACGAAAAAAAAACGAAATTTTAGCACATCGAAGAATATTTATTTTTATGAGTTTAATTTACAAATTTTGCCTGGCTAAACAAGTCGGCCTTACCAATTAGGCAAGTCTCGGTGAATAATTTTTTAATTTTTGATTTAAAAAAGGGCTAAAGTACATTTCACGCAAACCGTATTTTCATTCAAAAAGATATGATTCAGGTATAAACAAGAGCGAAGAAACAAAACGAGGACATATTTGATAAAGTTTAAAGAAGCCATTCCCAATATTTTCAGCTAAGATTCTATAAAATAAGTTTGAAAGTTTTTGAACAAGAAAGGAGGAAAATTTTCGAAATATTCCAAATAGTTTCGACCGAAAATCCCAAAAAAAATGTTGGATATGATTTTTCAATATCATATAAAAAGTTCTGGTCAACTACGCTGAAAAGTTTAAAGTGAGCCATTTTAAGACTTTTTTTCGTTTATTGAAACAATTACTGTAAAAAAATTGATGGAAAAATACAGGCATTTTTTATAATGCTCGGAACTTTTTTTCAAAATTTCTCATAATTTGTGAATTGAAAAGTTTTAATTCGAGCTCAAAATTTTCTTAAAAAGCAATAACTCGAAAATTCTTTAGTTACAAAGTTGCCTGGAGTATGAAATACTTTGGTGGTATATTGAGAAAATATATAAACCCAGTAAAAAGTTTTTCATCAAAGGCCCATATTCCGTATCTGCCAAAATGCACGACCCCCTTAGTGAGATGAGGCTATTTCAGATCAAATATTTTAACCTAAGGTAGTTTTTTTCGGGTCACCCACCCAAGTCATGACGATTACGGGAAACCACAGGCGTTATCGAGAAACGGTTTTTGCATTCAACTGCCAATTAAAAAGTCAAGGAGAAATTTTATTAAGTTTATTTGACATCGGTTCACCAGATATAAACTTGAATGTAATTTTTTGGTAGGTTCGAATCTCGGTGAGGCCCAATTTTTTTTCTTCTTAAATCAGCCGGAAACCCTAATTTTAACGTTTGTTAGTTCTTATATCACGATTATCTACACATGAACTGCTTGAACTATATTTTTGATGAATTCATGGAAGAAAAAAATGAGATTCGTTTTTTTTTCTAAAATTTATATTGAAAATGCTTATATCAAAGATCTCCGGTTACCGGTGAACCGGTAGTCCGATTAAAAGAAAAACAAATTCTCCTTGAGCTTTTGTAGTTGCCAGGAATGCAAAAAACGGTTTCTCATTATCGCTTATAGGTTTTCCCGTAATCGTCATGACAAGGGGGAGCAGGGCAAAACGCCCGTCAAAAATTTCGAAAAATGTGATATTTTTAAAAGTTTTATTCAAATCAATTTACTAATTTTTAGCCAAACTTGAATATGGCATGCTTGTGGTATTGAAACCAAACCACTACCTCCTTTGATTCTAGTTAAAAATATATTGAATTCTTTTAGCTTGTTCTTCTGCTTTATCAGGCCCGTTTGACGTCAATTATGACGATAAATTAAATTTTACAAGAATCTTGTACTGCAAAGTCATGAATTTATTCAAAATTTAAATATCAGCCTTGAAGCTTTTTCGATGATAAACAAAAAAAATGTCCAAACTTTAATCAACCAAATAAATTCGAAATTCTGTAGTTTGGCTAACTGCAAATCTGATTTAATAACCAAACAGCTAGACATTAAAATTCTAATTAAAAATTGTTTATGATCTGCGGTTTTGAAGGCGGTAAACTTAATCTGGTTAAATGATAGCTTGAGAAAATTTTGTTGATCTAGCTTTTCACGGTTTTATTTCTGGTCATGTTTTCATGGAATGTGTAAGAAATAGTTTGCCATGAATGACCAAAAATTCGGTGCAGCCCGAAGTAGTATCAGAACAATTCATCCAGTATTTTCATATCGGATTATTCTATCAGATCGGATCGTATCGTTTTTTCCGATACGATTCGATCCAATAAAGAACTAATTTTGGTATCAGTTGATTCGATTCAAAACAATACGATTAAAATGTATTGGTCGGTAAATCCGATATGATAAGAATGTTGAGGTCATTCGATCCGATACAACTCCATATTGCTATTTTTGATGCGATTAACTGATAAATTCACATGCAAAAAGTTGCAGATCATGATACATATGAATTGAACCGAATCAGATCCGATGAAATAAAGTTTGAATTTCATCTTTACTCGATACGATTTTTATTTTTCTCATGCCGATCTCTACTCGATTCAATCTAATACGATTTTTATTTTTCTCATGCCGATTCCTTGGTAGAAATGCTAAGCATAGTCCGAAGTTTGCCTGACCACAGAAATAAAGTCAGTCTCTAACTTGAGGACAATACTATATCTCCTATTTACACTTTTGTTAATATCCCGGCCCTGATTTGGAAACGTAGTGTGTTTTTAAGTAGTACGGCCGGGATATTAACAAAAGTGTGAATAGGGGATATATTTATGACTTGTTAGGCTTCTCATGTGACTTTACAGACTCAAATACCCATAATTACTCAAATTTGAAAAGTGGCTCAAAAGCCTTCGGATGATGGGAAGTAAACGAAAATATTTATTCGTTATTTTCCGGCGAGAGTTCTGTTTAGATATATTTGGTTATCTCACCCTCAGATTTAGAAGAATGATAACCAAATCCCTTTGCGTCAACTTTTCAAAAAAATATCATGCTCTCATAAATTATGATCGAAGTAATAAAGGTCTGAACTTAACCAGGATATTAAGAACCTATATCATAAAAGATATCATTAGAAAGTGAATTTATAAAACTGTGTTTTATGGTCCAAATATTAGTGAGAGTGTAGAGAGCACGTAGTGGTCGTTGGTTAACACGCTAGAATATGACGTCGTTGATGATAGAGCCCCGGGTTCGAGCCCGGCTGTTTTTCCACCATTTTCAGGAATTATGATACCTACAATGAAAAACAATAGTGGCACCCTCAAGCTAGAACCTTGATCCAGTATTCTGGATTCTAGAGTGTTTAACTCGAAAGGGCTAATTGTGGAATAGTATGTGAACTTTAGAACTGGTAAAAAAACGAAGCACACTTAAATTGTGAAACCGGTAACCAATACGTTTATAAGTGCAGTCGAAAAACGTGTACAACCCAAAACGGAGACTCATGAAGCTTAAACTTTAGTAATTCGCTTCGATTAAAAGACCTGTGTACCCTGTTATCACTTTTAGTTCACGTTCTAGCCTCTGAGGGTTAAACGACCTCGAAAATAATAATATATTGTAATTTCCGAATTCTCAGTCGAATCTAAGGGAAGTGTAAGGAGTGATTAGTCGAGCGACTTAGTCGCGGCATATAATTTATTCACACTTTTGTTAAAATACCGGCCTTGATTAGGAAACGTAGTGTGTTTTTAAATAGTAGGGCCAGTATATTAACAAACGTGTGAATAGGGGCTATGCAAAATATCCGACTAGAAATGTCGGGCAACGAAGTGTAGTTGGTTAACGCCCTTTCACCCCCTTAACACGCTAGAATCATGAAGTCGTTGATGATACAGCCACGGGTTCGAGCACCGGCTTGTTTTTCCATCATTTTCAGGAATTATGATACCTCACAAAAGTCAAACCTGGAACTTAAAATTCTGAGTCATAATTCATTAAGCCCCACTTAACATTAGTTCACAAAACCTTTTTATCAATTTGCCTCTCTGAACATATATCCTATATTGAACGGAACTCCACCTTAAAAACGTTTTCAACGTCAGCACTTGGGATCGAATCCCAGAGTGGTCTTCTCTTTTTTGATAGTGTAAAGAATATAAATAATTTTTTTTTAATTTTTCGAAAGCAACCCGATGACAAAATTTCGAATACGACAAAAATTAAGTTTCTGCCATGTATGGATCTCGCCATACGGCCTCCGTCGGTGACCCTTAATTTCGGTTAGGTGTAAGAGAGAACTGCTGCTTAGCACAAACGTCAATTATCTAAATATTCGGTCTATTACTTTGTAAATTGTCATTCATACACGATTAAGGGTCCTAAATTGCGATTAAAGGCCATCTGATCACAAAAGTCCAGAAAGACACTACGGGAGTTAACAAAGATTATTCACCAAGAGATAAACATAACTTTAGAGCGGCACTTATAATCAGAGATTTTGTTAGTTTTTTTGCAAAAACTGATTTTCAGGCTAAGTGGCACATCCGAAATATAAAGTCTGAGAATCAACTTCACAATACACTCTGATTTTTCACCAAAACCAAAAATAATGAAATGTTGCTGTAAACGAATAATAAATAAGTTATAATAAGTCTTTCGTTGAGACTATTTATTTGTATTTCTTGGTGCCATTTCAGGTTATTTTCAATTTTAAAGCTAATTTTTTATGGCTCAAAAATGCTGCTTAGTAGTCAAGTTTTGTTGAAATTATTAAGACTCATTTTTAAGAGAATTAAATGAGCTCTCTTAAAAGTTTTAAATAATGGGCATATTTGAATAAAATTTATTATCGAAACCCGAATAAAGTCTTCAGAAGGTCGCCAGTACAAAATAAGCGTACGAAATAAGCGTCTCAATATTTCGATTCGAAATCGTCTCTAGAGGGCGCTGCAAAACTGAAATGATTCATCCCATGGCTAAATTTGAACTTTAGTGTAATTTTCCGCGTAATCGAAAATACACGCACATGGCGTGACTACTCGCCCATTGTCCAATCACTGGGAAGCGTCAAAACTCAGCTAAGCAGCAGTTCTCTCTTACACCTAACCGAAATTAAGGGTCACCGACGGAGGCCGTATGGCGAGATCCATACATGGCAGAAACTTAATTTTTGTCGTATTCGAAATTTTGTCATCGGGTTGCTTTCGAAAAATTAAAAAAAATTTTATTTATATTCTTTACACTATCAAAAAAGAGAAGACCACTCTGGGATTCGATCCCAAGTGCTGACGTTGAAAACGTTTTTAAGATGGAGTTCCGTTCAATATAGGATATGGTGATATCAGTTTCAAATATATGGTTTCAATTAAAGCCTTAATTGGTTTGATAACGCAACGCATAGTCGAAAATTATGCACTCAAACTTTTCGATTTAAAAAGTGAAAAATGGTTAATCTAAGACGATTATTAGTTATTAAAAATGATCAAAGTATAAAAGCTATAAACTGATGCAGTATCTTTGACACAAATAATATGGTCATTACTTTTATAGAGATCAAACGCAAATTTATAAACATGTGTTTTTATATTAGGTGGTAACAATTTATCACAACTTTTTCAAAAATTGCCTTCGATATCTAATAAAAGTAATCTACATAATTTATGTGACAAAAAAAAAGATCAATAACTTCATATGATATATCGATCATGATGCCCGAGTAACTCAAATATCTTATTCCCTATTCTTTTATAATGCATTGTATTTCATTTACCGATTAATATATGTCTGTTAAACTTTGGCAGGCTTTTCCACATCACTCGCTCCAAATTAATTGCAACTGCGACGCCACAATTACTGTTGTCATGCCAAATTTGTCCAGTTAGCCTTCTAGGCCAAAAATTTAATCTTAAGAACATAAATTATTCCTACATGTGCTCGAAATATGACGATTATGAAAAATGTATTCAGAATCATAAATAATATATCAGATATATTCCTGAAGGGTCTAGGTGGCGCTTATTAAATTGTTTTTCGACTCAGTTTCTCTGTAAACTGGCAAAACTGGTATCGCAATTATTTTCTCAACTTGAAGATTCAGTTTTTAGAATCATTTTAGCACTTATTCTAATTTGATAAAATCCACCCTACGCTTACACAGAAACCTTGAATAAGCATTCCCGTAAAATAATAAATGCTATCTTCTCCGAGAATTTTCATCCATATATCTTCATTTTTTTAGGAAGGCTTCGGATAAGCAGTGTTAACAATCCATAAGAGTCTGTTTTCTGACTATTTTTGTCGAAAGCAAAATTTCGAAAAACGGGCTCGAATGGATTGTTTGTACTCCAGCTTCGCAGCCTGACATGAAAAATTAAAAAAAATGATGAAAATTTTAGGAGGAGATAGCCCTTGAGTATTTTTGGACGGCTTTTTAAGGGTTTCTGTGCTGGCGTAGGTTGTATTGTATCAAGTTACAATTATTCCTTAATTGACCCTCAAGACGTATTCGTCAAGTTGAGCCAGTTTGTGCGATACCATTATTAAATAGTCAATTTAGCCAGAAAATGCTTTCAAAAACTTCGAAAAACAGCCTTATCAGCGACACCCACACCCTTGAATATTTTAATATATTTATATTCTAAAATAGATTTTTAACATCACGGAGGCTATGGAAGATAGGTTTGAAATTTAAAAGAAAAATACATTTATTTTTTTTGTAAATTTTGAAATATGTTAGCGACTCAGATAAATCATTTTGCCGAAAATATCGACAACGCAGCCTACGAACTTGTTCCCTTCGCCTTTGACTTGCATGAAAAGTACTTTTAATCTTAATCGTATGAACGTTGAAGGAATTCATTTCTTTTTCCCGACAGACCATAAACCATTTTTTTCTAGCAATTTTTAACGAATGCATCTTTTTTTGATGAGTTTTGAGACAGTTTTAAAATACAAATATTTTGTCTTAAACATATTTCACAAGTTACCTGAAAAGCTAGAGATTAAAAA